>CANXYC011343067.1:0-11834 GCA_948193065.1 Aleurites moluccanus
GATTAACTATTCAACACTAATTAGATTATTAATTGCTCAATTTAAAATAAGGAATCAAAATTTCCCAAAATCCCCCAACATGGTTCGGTTGCCCTAACTATTTCCTAACCAAATCAAAATTTCTCCCATCCTAGGTTCTAAACAACATTTAAGCATCATGAAAAACTAACAAACTAGAAAATTTAAACCTTACCTTGGATTTCTTGAAGTGGACGAACTCAATCCCCCAAAATAAAAGACAATTTCTGAATTTTAAGGTTAAAGGAAGAAATGGAGATGCCTATAGTCTTTAATCTACCCAAAGTATGGAAGAAAATTTCAAAATCCTATCAATGCTTCCTTGACCGAACCAATGAAAGAGGGAGAAGAAGGTTTTTGGTTTGTTAAAGATGAAGAACACGATTTTGAAGGGAATTTGACAATATGCAGAATTTTGGTGATTTAAAAATGAGTTAGTGGGATTTGTTGGCTTGATCAAGTGTTTTATTCTCATTGTAACCACTTTGAGCTCTACACATGCATCCATTGGATTTGGATGCACCAATACTCTATTCTATAGGATCTTAGTCACACAAATACCCACTAAATCCTTCTCCACCACTTTCTATTTCATCTAGGTCCTACAAACTTCCAACTAGCTCTCTTCCATTTATTTTCTCATGCAATCAAGTCCTATTATATTTTTAACCCAATTAAACTATTTTATTTTATTTACCCTCAATTTATTTTTTCCAAATAATTAATTTACAATAATTCACACATGTAATACACATTTTAAATCATACAACACAATATTAATCAATCACTCATGTAAGCAAATTTAATTCAATCCTATAACACATGTAGCTATCAATTACATGTCATTGCATCATTTAAATCCTATAGCATGTAATACAATCAATAGCATAGAAATACATCAAGTAAAATCATATTTCACACATAGTAACCAACTCATGAAAACACCCCTAACTCCCACTAGGGTTTAAGTACTAAGGTTAGGGTTTTTGACTAGGGTTTGACTTAGGATATTACAACTTCCTTGTGTCGCACCCGCTACTGAAGGGACATTGTTTTCCTGAAAGCTACTGGATGTTTTTGGATATCTCAAATCAATTTCATGCCCACAACTGGAAGGTGTCGCGCACGCGACCTGAAACTTTTCAAGACTGTGACTGATTTTGTCGCAACTGTGACTAAGCTTGTGTCTATCATCACGCCCGCGACTAAGCAACATCTTGTAATACTTCAGAGAAATTCTTGGAAATTCTTGTATATAATCAAACAAATTTATTAGTCCATTAATTTGTTGTTTGTAACCATTAAAATAAATATGATGAAGACCTTAAGGTCTAACACGGCTCGCTCCCTACAGCTGATCAAATAAATCATCTATCCTCGGTAGAAGATATTTGTTCTTTATAGTCACCTTATTCAACTGTCTATAATCATTGCACATGCAAAGAGTCCCATCTTTCTTCTTCACAAATAGTATAAGAGCTCCCCAAGATGAACTGCTAGGTTGGATAAAACCTTTATCAAGCAATTCTTGCAATTGTACTTTTAATTCTGAAGGAGCCATTCTATAAGGAGGGATGGATATAGGATTCGTTCCTGGATATACTTCTATCTCAAATTCAATTTCTCTTTCTGGAGGTAACCCAGGTAAATCCTCTAGGAACACATCAGGAAATTCCCTGAGCATTGGAATCTGATCCACTCCTGGTGAAGTCATCTGAGTATCCACCACACTCGCTAAATATCCCTGACAACCCTTTTTAAAAGTCCTCTTACTCCAATAGCTGAAATTAAAATTTTCACCACATCATCCTTTTTGCCTTGATATACAAAACTGGCCTACCCCTCAGGTTTAAATTCAACTCTTTTTTCATGAAAATCAATAATTGCAAAATGAGTAGAAACCGGTCCACTCCTAAGATCACATCAATCTCTATCACTGGTAGTTCAATCAGGTTCACTGGAAGTTGTCTACCCTCAATATCAACTACACAAGAGTCATGTACATGATTCACTTCTATGCCATCACCTAGGGGTATGGAAATCTCTAAGGGTATGTTCAGAATTCTACTACCTTTTTCCAATCTTTTAGCAAAAGATGGTGATACAAAGGAATGGGTGGCTCTCAAATCAAATAAAACTTTAGCTAATTTATTCTATATTGGAACCATACCTATTACAGTAGTATTAGAGGCACGAGCCTCCTGCTGATTCAGAGCATATACTCTATCCTGTCCTCTGCCTGCTGGTGGTTATGCTGCACTCTGACTAGTTCCTTACTCTCTGCCTCTACCAGAACTACACCGGTTACCATTCTTGTTCATTTGAACTGTAGGTTGAGAACTGGCGGTCGCACTCCTCTGATTACCCATCAATGGACAGTCTTTTATAAAATGTCCATGCTGGCCACACCTCAAACAAGCACCGGTATTCCATTTGCAGGGTCCTGAATGTCTCCTACCATACCGAGTACATGTAAGAGAACTCTGTGTAGGCCAATTTAAGCCAACACTAGAATAGTGCACTCAGAAGGTTGAAGATGCCACATCGGATCGACTCTGATTCTTACTATAACCCCCTGTAGACTGTCTCTGAATAAGCCAAGAACTCACATCAGTAGATCCAAATGGTGCTCTGCTACTACCTCCTCTGTTATAACCACTTTGGCCTCTGTTTCCCCCTTTCTTTCTCTGCTCTGTTTCTGCCTTATCTTCCTTATATTTTTCTTCTATTTGTTTAGCCTTATCAATGAGCTTTGTCAAGAGATTTATGTAATGGAGCATATAATCCCCGTATGACCTGATTTATCTTAGCTACTTCAGTTGGCACCATACTCTTCGCAAATTTACTCAGCCAGATGAATTCCTTGGCATACTCGGATACACTCATGTTCTTCTATTTTAACTGCTCAAACCGTGTAATCAGACTCTCCCTCTTACCCTTAGTACGGAACTTATCAATCATACTCTATTTAAATTGTTCCCAAGATGGAGGATCTTCACCAGATAACCGATCCTCGACATGTTGCTCAAACCATCTCTAGCCATATTTTTTAGAAATAGTCCCACTAACTCAATAGCCCTAGCATTTGAGCATGGCAGTCATCTACTCACTTTTTCCACTTGATTAAGAAAAGCACTGGGCTCAACTCCTTCTTCCCCTTGGAACTCTGGCAAACCCAATTTAAGGAAATTGAACATTGTCACTCCACCCTCCTCAATAAGACCTCTGGCAACCTGCCTGGGGACTAATCCACCCTGAGGAACTAGTGGTGGTACTGACACTAGTAGAATAGGTGCCGGAATGGGATCTTGCCTGTCTTTTCTAAGTTCTTCATTCTCTCTTATCAAATGCTCAATTTCTTGTTGTAAAGCTTCCTCATTTCCCCTTCTTCTAAGCCTAGGTGGCTTAACATGTTACTTTCTATTTGGAGCAATATTAAAGGCTACCATTGCCTTCATCGGTATTCCAATCGAAGAAAGATCAGCTATGCCCCTACCTCTTCCTCTACCACGGCCTCGGCCTCTAGCTCTGCCTTGCCTAGGCGGCTTATTTCACTAGAACATTACAGAAAAAATCTATCAATTATTAGTTAACACAGAAAATAAACATATAAGGAACGACTACAATTGACGAAATCGGAATTCCTAAACTCTGTGATTTTCTTTTAATTTATGGCAGTTAATTATCATGTAAATATTTTAATATTTTATTTCATGCTCTGATACAAACTTTGTCACATCCCACTTTTGGAATGTGATGGTCCTAGGGCATAGGGAAGACATAAGGCCACCTACACAAGTAGAACTCTCTACCTATCAATTTATAGAACATCTGCTAAAGTTTTTCCTATATTTTTCATACTATTCCTGACCCAAAACTGGGTCTTTTAATAAAACACAACTTGCAGAAAAATTGCACTTCTAATAAAACTCCTTATACCCTCAACTCCAGTACACTAAAAATGCATATAAACACTTCTATAATTATTCACATAACCTTCTCTAGATTCATTATAATTTAGATTTAATATTTACATTTCAAAGTATTTGTTGATTAAGTATTTACAAATTTATATGGCAAAATCTAAGCCAAAATCATGGAGCTGAACTCTAGAATTATTACAGTGTCCAAAATATCCCAAACCATACATAGATAATGTAGGCTCCCAGTGAGAAGAAGAAAGAGAGCTGGAGCCATCACTATTTAAGTCGCTCCTATGAAAAAAAATAAACCACAACGTTGTGAGTATAACTCAGTGAGTAAAATACATGTACCATGCTTATGAGGTCAATTCTTTTCAATATTAAAAAAAGGCTAACAAGATATATTTAAGAATATTGATTTACAATAAATAGATAGAGACGATGCCAATGAAGAAATATGGAACACATAGGTCATTACTCAATGAATCAGTGAGTCAATAATAATAATAATAAGCATGACAGAAAATTTTGGGTCTATATAATCCATATTGAAAAGCTACATATCTCGATAACAATTAATCGATTTGAGCATAAGGTTGATCAGACCGTATGGTCAAGACCTTACCCCCTCCTAGCTAGGGTCTGCATAGAATACTCATTATGCACAATGTCGATGTAGTAAACCCTACCCCATTAGTGGGCCTTTTCTATCATAATGATATCATTATAACAATGGGATTCACATAGAATAGCCATATAACAAATAATCATATTTAAGGTTCTATATCAATAATCAGAAACAATCGAAGAGATATTCAAGTAATGAAGATAATTAGGGAAGTTCATGTAATTCATATATATAAATATAATCAAATTTTAGCAAAGCCAATTTAGAATGAATAAAAGTCCAAAGTTGTCACGACCCGATTCTGGATCGCGACGGTCCTAGGGCATGGGAGATGCCAATGGCGACCAGCACCCGTAGAACCCAGTATCATATGCACAATTTATAAACCATGATATAATATCCATTTTAGTTAGTTACCATCCATTCTGTTATTCTATAATTCATTCTGTAAATTTCTGCAATTGGCTGTAACAATTCATATATCATATCATATAAACATCATATAACTCATATATCATCAAGTATCATATATACATGTTCATTTCCTAGCTAACCCATACATACCCCATGGAGCAGCTAGATTATGAACATCAAAAATAATAATACAAAAATCAGAATGTATACATCAGAATGACAACAGAAATCCTCAGATGATAGACGACAAGATTTTGCTATCTACTTCTCTCCTGAAATGGGTAAACAAAGAAAAGGTGAGTATATAAGATACTCAGTGAATCTATATGCATCAACAATAAACAATAGGTAGCAATATAACAATGGTATCAGTAAATCAAATAACAACATACATAATCTGTAATAGGTCATAGTATAGCCAAAGCATAAAGTACAGGCTCGGTACCATATGGAAAGACAGATAAAGGGATGGACTGTATGAAATCATACAATCTCCAGTAATCAGTATGGACCATATATGAACATATAGGTCTCCAATAGCATATCAGTATCATAGAGCATAAGACTGATTAGATCTAATAGCCAGGACCATAACCCCTCCTAGCTAGGGCATTAGTAATACAATGTGCACATCACCGATAATATTTCTCCACTACCCTGTCCGATCGGTAGCTCTGTCAAGCCACATAAGGATCAATATCAATAAGAAACATATCAATGAATACCATTATGCAACAATGGCATCCTCCATATCAATGAGCTCAATATCAATCAATCAATTATCAATAGGTAGCATGACATTGCAATAGGTAAAATACAAACAATGAAACATGGTTTGGTATTCAACAAAGACATGGAACAAAAGTTGGCTCGGCAAAGGAAAACAGTAGGCCAATTGGCATGCCAACATCACTGGTGACAATGGCATTCAATGGTAGGCCTATGGAATGCAAACAATAGGCCAAAGGCAAAATAAGCTAGGCATTTCATCAAACACGTGGTGGGCATATAATGGCAAGCCAATAAGTTAGGTTAGGGTGCAAAATTAACTTGCCCAATACAACCAACAATAAGCCACATTGTCAATAATAACATAGGCATCAAAGAAACAATATTAAACAATATCAAAAGAACTCAAATTGGCTATGGAAAACAAGACAAAAACAAAAACAAAAAAAGAAAGGCTAGACATGGTACATTAGGTTTGGCCAAAATAACAATTTCTCATATGAATTCCAATGATCAATCTAAGATGTTAGGCATGTTATTTGATGAAAAATAGACTCACATAAACTTCCAAATAGCTTGGGAAAATAGCTTTCCACCCAAAATCACCAATGGGGCTATATAAGGCAACCTTGTCACAAATTGAGTTCTACATCAAATAAACCATCAATTAGTTGTCTATTCACATCCATTTAACATATTCTAACATCAATTAACATAATATAATCCTAAATCATCAAACCCTTTCATACAACTTCAAATAAGCTAGGAAAATTTAGGGATTCCTATCAATTAGCATCAATTGATGCAATTTAACTCTAAACCCATCTAATTCAACCTAAATAATATCCAAATAAACCATTAAAACAAACAAAACAACTTCTTACCTTAACTTTGTTGTTCCACCATAATCCTTGCCTTCCAATTTCCTTGAATTTCTTTGCTTTTTCAAGCAATCTAATGGTGGCAAATGATAAAACACTAATCAAACTCAACTTTTCTATGAATTTTCTAAGGAGATTTGATGAAGAAATGGAAGAAGAAAATGGGGAAGAGTGATTCGGTCACTTTGAAGAAGAAGAAGAAGAAGTTGCCAAATTGTTCTATGTAAGAAATAAATAGAAAATCCATTTGGCAATTTACAACTTAATCCCCGAACTTTCATATATCACATTTTGGTTCAAAATCTTCTGTAATTTATTCTGACAATTCTGTCAGGATTTGGATTCTAATGTGGGGAGTCAATAAGCTTATTTTAATTTATACTTATTTATAAAAATGGTTCTAGAGTCATTCTGTAACTCCGACGGACCCATTTCCACTATTCACCTTAAAGTTTTTATATTTACTATTTTGCCATTGGTCACTTTTTCAGTGTTCCTAAATGATTTGCAATTCTTTATTTTTACCAAAATTACATATATTTTATGGTGATCTTTTACCCCCTAGTCAACTTCATAAATTCTTTTATTGACTGGACTACTAATTTCTTGGTAGTGTTCCCGACACCGTCGCTTTCTATAAAAGTAACTAGTTCGCTTTCTAACTATGTCTCTAAAATTATTTTCTATCATTTCAAAACTTATGAACCATATACTGAGAACTAAATCAGACATATGAGTTAGGAATTTTCTAGGGTATTACATTCTACCCCCTTCAAATAAATTTTTCCTCGAATTTAAATAAAACATACCTTACTGCTGGAACAGGAATGGATATCTACTCCTCATTTCCTGCTCACTCTCCCAAGTGCACTCTTCCATGGACTGATTCCTCTAGAGCACTTTGACCATTAGGATCTCCTTATTCCAAAGCTGTCTGACCTGTCGATCAATAATCTCTACTGGAAGCTCCTTATAAGATAAGTCATCACTGAGATCCATATCCTGAATCTCCAATATGTGCAATGGATCAGACACATACTTCCGCAGCATAGAGATATGGAAAACTGGATGTACATGGCTCATACTGGGTGGAAGAGCCAACCTATAGGCCATATTACCAATCTTCTCAAGAATCTCAAACGGGCCTATAAACCTTGGTGATAACTTTTCCCTCTTCCAAAATCTCATAATACCCCTCATCGATGAGACCTTAAGGAAGACATGATCACCAACTATAAAATGTACGTCCTTCCTCTTCGGATCAGCATAACTCTTCTGCCTGCTGAAGGCATTCCTCATTCGATCTCTGATCATAGGCACCTTTTCCATAGTCTCTCTAATCAATTTTAGCCCCTCAAACTGCTTCTCCCCTGGCTTCACCCAACACACTGGAGATCTATACTTCCTACCATATAGTACTTCAAATGGAGCCATACCAATAGAAGAGTGATAACTGTTGTTATAGGAGAACTAAATCAATGGCAGATAATAATCCCAGTTACCTTTGAATTCCAGAACACACAATCTCAGCATATCCTCAAAAGTCTGGATTATCTTCTCTGACTGCCCATCAGTCTGCGGATGGAAAGCAGTACTGAATCGTAACTGGGTACCCATGGCCTCTTGAAACTTCTGCCAGAACCAAGAAGTGAACTGTGTACCCCTGTTTGAAATAATCATCAATGGAACTCCATGAAGTCGTACAATCTTATCCACATACAATTGTGTGTATTGAGCTACCGTGTAGCTAGTCTTAACCTCCAGAAAATGAGCAGATTTCGTTAGACGATCCACAGTCACCCATATGGAGTCATAACCCCTGGTAGTCCTCGGTAGACCCACTACAAAATCCATAGTTACCTACTCCCATTTCCACTTTGGCAACTCAATCTCCTGAAGTAGCCTTGATGGTTTCTGATGCTCGAACTTAACCTGCTGACAGGCTAAGCATTTAGATACAAACTGAGTTACATCTCTCTTTATCCCTGGCCACCAATACACATCTCTCAGATCATGGTACATCTTGGAAATCCCTGGATGTACACTATATGCTGAGTAGTGAGCCTCTCTCATAATTCGATCCCGTAGCCCGTCAAAATCGAGTACACATATGCGCTTCCCACATCTCAGTACCCCATCCTTTACTATAAACTCTGTCATCTTCCCATTTTGTACCTCTCCTTTGAGCTTTAGTAGATAAGGATCCCTATCCTAAGCCACTTTTATATCATCAAGCAATAGTGACTTCACCCGAAATTGGGCTATTAGGGCCTGGTTCCGATCCTGGGATCCCAACTCTAACTCCACTCCCAAATCTGCCAACTCCCTTATCTCTTGGATCAATGGCCTCCTGCCAATCACAATATGAGCTAGACTGCCCATCAATTTTCTGCTCAATGTATCAGCCACTATATAGGCCTTACCCGGGTGATAAAGGATTTCACAATCATAATCCTTAAGTAGCTCCACCCCTCTGCGCTACCGAAGATTCAGATCCTTCTGCTGAAATATATATTGTAGACTCTTATGATCAGTATGTATCTCACATTTCAGTCAATACAAATAATGTCTCCAAATCTTCAATGCAAAGATCACAACCGCCATCTCCAAATCATGGGTCGAATAATTTGCTTCATGCTTCTTTAACTAACGAGAAGCATAAGCAATTACCCTACCAATTTGCATCAACACACACTCCAGACCAATCCGAGAAGCATCATAATACATAGTGAATTTCTCCCCCTCTACTGGCAATGCCAACACTGGAACACTAGTGAGGCAATTCTTCAAAGTCTGAAAGCTGCGATCACACTCATTAGTCCATACATATCGCTCCTGTTTCCTCATCAGTCTAGTCAATGGAGCTGCAATCCGAGAGAAATCCTTCACAAACCTCCTGTAATACCTAGCCATACCCAAAAAACTATGAACCTCTGAAACAATGGTAGGCTAAGGCCAATTAGCAACAGCTTCAATCTTTTGAGGATCCATCTTAACCCCATCCTTGTATAAAACATGCCCAAGGAAACAGACTTCGGTTAGTCAATACTGGCATTTAGATAACTTAGCATACAATTGATGCTCCCGAAGTGTCTGCAAAACAATCCTCAGATGCTCCACATACTCCTCCTCACTCCTAGAATAGATAAGTATGTCATCAATAAATACAATGACAAACTTATCCAAATATGACCTGAACACTCTGTTCATTAAATCCATAAAAGCAGCCAGTGCATTGGTCAACCCGAATGGTAACACCAAAAACTCATAATGCCTATATCAGGTCCTGAAAATAGTCTTAGGTATATCACCCTTCTTAATCTTCAACTGGTGATACCCAGACCTCAAATAAAGCTTCGAAAAATGGCTAGCACCCTGTAGCTGATCAAATAAGTCATATATCCGAGGCAATGGATACTTGTTCTTCATTGTGACTTTGTTCAGCTGCCTATAATCTATACGCATCCTCAAAGAGCCATCTTTCTTCCTTACAAATAGTACCGGTGCACCCCAAGGAGAACTGTTCGGTCTAATGAACCCTTTATCCAATAGCTCCTATAACTGTATCTTTAAATCCTTCAGTTCAGCTGGAGCCATTCTATATGGAGGAATAGATATCGGGTCAGTGCCTGCATGCACCTCAATCTCAAACTCTATCTCCCTATCTGGGGGCAATCCTGGTAACTCATCAGGAAACACATCAGGAAACTCCTGAACTGCCAGTATCTGATCAAGCTGTACATAAGACCTCTGTACATCAACTACATGTGCTAAATAGGCTGAACAACCTTTCCCAATCATCCTCCTTCCCTGGATAGTAGAAACCAGTTTAACCTGGAACTCTCGACTATCACCCTAAAACTCAAACTCTGGATGCCCCTCAAGCTGAAATCTAATCCTCTTCCGATAACAATCAATAACTGCTCGGTGCCTCGTTAGCCAATCCATACTCAAAATAACATCTAGCTCAAACACCGGCAACTCAATCAAATCAGCAGGCAAGGTGTTAGCATCGATCTCAATCACACAGTCAGGATAATAATAATCAACATCAACACCATCACCCATAAAAGTAGCAATCATCAAAGGCACATCTAACAATCTCCGCTCCTTATTCAATTTAGGTACAAAATATGGTGACACAAATGAGTGAGTAGCACCAGAATCGAATAAGACATCTGCAATCTCATTCTGAATCAAGATAGTACTTGTAACCATGTTATCAGATCTCTGGGCCTCCTGGGTGTTAACAGCAAACACTCTATACTGACCCCTACCAGTTGGAGCCTGACTACCAATGGGAGCTTGACCTCCCCTACCGCTGCCTCTGCGTGTAGCCTCTCTACCCATATTCTGACTTGCCTGCACTACTGGCTGAGAAACTGTGATAGATGGATGTTGATCAGCCCTCAATGGACACCTGTTAGCATAATGGCCCTGCAGGCCACACCTCAAACAAGCACTAGTCTATCTCTAACACTCCCCTCCATGTCTGCGACCATAAAACCCACAACTAGGAATGCTAGGTGTCTGAGCAGCTGGTCCCGAAGAACCCTAAGAGTACAAAGGTGCTGACTGAACCACTGGCGGTCCCCTAGTCTGAATCCTCCTCCTCTGACTACTAGCCGATGATCTCTAATCAAACCGTGGTATTGGCTTTGTCTGTCTAGGATGGGAACTGCTCTCCCCCTCCTAATCTATGATCTCAGACCATCTTTCCTCTTCTGGTCCCTCTAAGCCCTCTCAGTCTTGTATTTCTCCTCCATCTATGTAGTCTTGTCAATCACTGTAGTCAACGAAGTAAACTCTATAGCCAGTAATGCATTATCAAGTGCAGCATGAAGACCCCTCCGAAACCTTCTAATCAAATCAGCCTCTGTAGGAACAATATGAGTAGCATAACTACTCAACCTGATAAACTCCTTTGCATACTCCTCCACAAATTTATCCCCCTACTCTAACTGCTCAAATCTAACCAAATTATGGGTCTTCACCCCAACTGTAATGAACTCATCAATAAGACCCTGCCGAAACTAAGCCCATGAGGGTGGCTACTGTAATATCCTTAGTGAAACCCTAACCCTAGAACCTTAAACCCTAAACCCTAGTGCCTTAAACCTAGGGGGAGTTAGGGGTATTTGCATGAGTTGGTTTCCTTATGTGTTTTATGAATTATTTCATGTGTTCATGTGCTATTGATTGCCTTACATGTTATATGATTTACTTGATGTAATTATATGT
>CANXYC011343201.1:0-11710 GCA_948193065.1 Aleurites moluccanus
CACCGATTTATAAATATAGTTAGATATTGTCACATCCAAAAATGTAACTTGTATATTTTACAATATCTAAACAAAAAATGTTATATATATATATATATATATATATATATATATATATATATATATATATATCAAATTTTAACTATTTTTTTTTAAAACTTGCCTATCTATATCTTAAATTCAAATGCTAATACAGTATCAACTTTTCTAATCAATTAAGCTCAAATTGAATAATCTGTGAAAGAAAATTAATGATTAAAATTATAAATAAATTATTTTGCATAAATGATTATTTTTCATCAAAACCTTTTAATGTTATAAAATTTCTCATACTCATTTCAATTTCAACAATCAAATTCATAATAATAATAATAATAAAATATTTTAGTAATTTTAAAAAAGGTAATGTTATCTCAATATATTTTTTCTATATACATATATCTAAGTTATTTTCTTATGAGATGTTAATATTAAAGTCGTAGATGAGTGAAATTATTTAGATTTGATTTTTAATAATGATGAGTTGATTTTGAATATTATAATAATTCACATGAATGACTTCAAATATATAATTAATTAATTATTTAACTTTTAAATAACTTCAAATATATAATTTTTACTACATGTAATATTTAAATAATGATATTTATGAATCAATTTAGTTATTTTAATAATAACAGTCACACAACTATAGAATCTCTAATATTTTGAAAACGATTAAAGGAAAACTTTTAGAATGTTAAATATAACAAAACAAGATTTTGAATGAAACTGAAGAGTTGTAAATAATAAAAAAATAAAAAAAGAGAGCTGTAAATTAATATTTCAATGACTGAAAATAATTAAAAACACTTAAAAGTTATTTATTAGATAAAAAAATTCTTCAGATATTAAAATAGAAAAATTTAAATATAACGCTTTATAAACTCTGTTTGACCAGAAAATTCTAATAAACATTTCAATTTTAAATGAAATTAATAGGCCCAAATCCAATACTAATTTTTCTTAACAAGATAGTTTTGAAAAAACTAAAAAATTATAGGAACTGTTCGATTTAGATGGAATAGAATTTTTTAAAAATTAAATAAATCAAATTATAAATTTTACAAATTGAATCGATGTAAATTTTAAATTAAATTGAACTGAATCAATATATTTTAATTTGATTATTTAATTTTTTAATTTTTAAATAAAATAAATATAAAATGATTAAAATATATATTTTTAAATAAATATGATATATATTTATAAATTTCGATCATTTTGATTACTCTCTCCATTATATTTATTTAGATAAAATTTATATTTTAAGCTTTTTATTTAGATAGGTAAATTTACTTAAAATAAATTTGGTCTAAAATACAAAGTTTATTTTACCTTTTTTTAGTTTATAAAATACATTAATTATATGACAATTTTTATATAATGACAAATAATTTTTTATATTGTATTAAATTAAATTATATTACTAAAAATAAATTAATATCCCTTTTTAATTTTTATTTATCCCTTTATAATTTTAGATATTATTTAATAAATTTTTTCATTATAATTTTTATTAACAATCAAAACAATAAAATGGACAAATTAGAAAAAAAAAAAATCAGTTAAAAAAAATTTATTATTTCTTAATTTTGGTATAAAAATAATTATGCCTATATAAATAAAATATTTTAAATTTTTTAAATTAAATTAAAATAAAATAACTGAAATTTCAAAAAATTAATTGTATTGAATCGTCCGTATTAAATTCGGTTCTATTTTCTCCATTTTTTCACCCCTAAAAATGGTTCCTGAAAAGAACGGAATTGAATAAGGACCTTGATGTTCCCGTAAGATTCGCTCTACTTTCCCACCATTTCTCTCTGTGTCCAAAGTATAATCAGTTCATCACCACAGAGATATTAGAGAGAGAAACAAAATAACTAAAAACAAAATCATAACAGAGAACGCATCGTCTTTGGCTCTTTTGGTGCATGCCCCTTTCTTTTTCCTCTTAACACATTTCCTGTTACTTCTGGTCAAATTAATCTTACTTTTTCTTTTCTTTTCTTTTCTTTTTCTTTTCAGGTACGTAATTCTAAAGCTGCAGCGATAATATATAAGAGAGATCTGGCCACTACAAGTACCTCTTACCACAAGAAAACTAAAGCAAAGGTATCCAATGTTAATTTTTCAGGTTCCGTTTTTTTATTCGGTAGGCCCCAATTTTCCTAGGAAAATTATTTCTCATTTTTACTCCGTCCAAACAGATTTTTATTTATTTATTTTTTGATAGATACAGATTTTTATTTTTTATTTGTTTGTTGGGTTTCTCTTTCTTTTTCATTTTCTTGAATTCTAGAAGAATTCAGGAATTTAACTACCCATTTCATTTTTTTTTTAATTTTCTTGGAGTTTGTAATCGTTTCTTATTTGTCTTGGGATTTGTACCTGTATCCTTTGATGGAGGAAGGTCGTGATGGTGGTCGTGACCGGAGAATCACGCTTTTAGATCAAATGTCAGCGCTTGAGGATAGCAGAGAGCTAGCCGGCTTGACTCTTGACGCCGTTTTGGGTGGTGAGAAGCGGCCAGCGGCTGCGGTGGCTCATACGCCGGCTCAGATGAACAGAACTCTTTTAGATATAATCCGCGATGAAGAGCCTCATCATGGCTCCTTGTTTGGTCACAAAGATAAGAAAACCTGGAAAGCTTTCAGAGAACGTCTTCGTCTTAGGCGATCCGGTTCTGCTTGGACCTCCTCTGTTCCTATTCCGGCTTCCGATATTCCTATCCAGAATAACAACCAGAGTTTAAACAATAATTACCAGCAACCTAGATCCTTGATTTCCCGCCGAAATTCTGTGCGTTATACTACCGTCTACTCCTCCGTCAGCTCAGGTGATTCAACTCATGCCGATGACTTCAATGATAATTCGGCGATTTCCGGTCAGAGACCACAAATGTCTCGCCGGAGCTCCTCTCGATTCAGTTCATCGAGACTGACTCCATCCGAGTCAATAAGGTCGGATGAATTCCACGCGGTGGTAGATGAGCCTCCTTCACGGAGTCTCAGAGCGCAAATGTCGCGGCACAATTCAGTTAGGAACCCCGAGTTAACTCAGTTCATGGACAGCGAGGAAGAGCCAGGGCAAAGTAGCCGCCGTCTAGGAGCTGCATTGACGGAGGAGAGAGCGATGTCGGCGAGGGAAGCAATAGTCGCTCAGGAAGCAGCAGAGGCAGAGACAGCAGCTCAAGCCGCTGCAGCAGCAGCAGTGGCGGCAGCGGCAGAGGAGGACGAGCACGATGAGGAGGAGGAGGAGGAGGAGGAAGAGGAATCTCCGACGAACGCAGGGTCAGCGGAGGCGCAACCAGTTAGGATGTCATTAATGGACTTGTTGGAGGAGACAGATAGACAGATGGGATTTGTAGGGTCCAGTTACACAATAGGAGATGAATTGGAGGAATGCGAGGAAGAAGAAGAAAATGATGATGATGAAATGAACGGTGGTGATGGGATTGAACATACTTGCTGCGTGTGCATGGTTAGACATAAAGGAGCGGCATTTATCCCCTGTGGTCATACCTTTTGCAGGTTATGTTCAAGAGAGCTATGGGTACAAAGGGGTAATTGCCCTCTTTGTAATGGGTTCATTGCTGAAATTCTTGATATTTTTTAGTCTTTTTTTTCAAGTTTGCAATGTTATTACAATGACAAGAAATTTCAAATTTGTGTAAACACTTTTATTTTATTTTCCTAAATTTGATTTCGAATCCAAAATTGAAATTTTTCATAAAGATTTGAGCATCATTGAATCAAAATTGATTATTTTTAGATTTTTAGGAATTGTTTGGATAAATTTGGAAAATGGTAAAATAAGAAATTATAAGAAGAGAAAGAGAGACCAAAGTCCTGCATTTGTGGATGGAAAATTGAGTTGCTAGCTTTGGCATTTAGCTTAGAAGTGTGTTGTTGTATTTTTGCAAAAGAAGGTTGATGGATAATGCCAACAACTGACAGGTCATGCTAGTTAAGATTCAATTGTTGGTCCATAACATATTTTATTATTATTATTATTATTTCTAAGGAATTGCCTATGACATATTACAAACAATCAAACAAATGCAAATAAATAAATAATGAGATTTAAGTTAGTAGTTATACTTTATTAAAGGATTGTGGTCCCTTTTCTTTATTAAAAGAAGGGTTTTAACTGAGACTAATGATTTGTACTCTTTATGATATTTAGCATATGAAATTCATTTAAATACATCATTTTATCTTTTATTAAATTTGAAATTTGATATGTCCTCCCAAGAAGAAGAAAAGAATTACACTCCCATTTTTAAAGAAAAAATATATTTGGCCAATCAATCCACACAAAAAAATTGCTTCATGATAAACATGAGCAATCTCAACGCTCCAATTTTGCTCCGTAAGCTTCTGAATTCTACAAATCTTCATATAATAGATACAGTTTATTTCACCTAGTGATTTTGAACACAAAAAAAAAGAGTTCAATAACTTGTAAAAATCATCAACCCATCATCATGGCTTTCAATTCATTATCCACAACTACAAAGATCAAATTTGTTGGCTATGATATGACCAGAAGAATCAAGAATGATGTGGCTTCAGCAAGATGTGTTGAATGAGGAGTACGTAGAACTTAATAAGTTGTGTCAAAAGCATAGTTTGGAAGGTAAATAGGTTTGCTTTTTTATTTTATTGATCAAAATTCGATTTTTTGAGTCAAGAATAAGTAATAAAATTTTTTTATTTACATATTTTTAATTTCGACTTGAATGATTTAAGTGCAAAGTATTTAATGCTAAACTTAAAAAAAATAAAACATCAAATTTCAACTAGATGCATGTGACTCCCAAGTCTTTCATTTCACACGTCATTTTCATTTCAAGGAGGACAAAGACAGGGTACTATTTATATTTGTTTAAAGACCATAACCACAACTTAATAAAAATGCCTTGCCCAGATATAACATATATCAATTTTATGTTTTGCCCCAGTTTAGAAGAAAAACACCTTGATGTGGACCTCACCTGTATAGGATCTATAGGTTCCAAAGATGGACAGTCCAGCCATTTGCTTTTCTGCTCGTCATTTTGTTAGCTATTTGCCACCCTGTATAGCTGTTGCTTGTACTGTGCTTTTGTTTCTGGAATCTTGCACCTGCTTCGTCCCCATTTCTTTCCAATTACATGCCTTGTCCAAAAATAAGCATGTCCCTTTTCCTTTTAATTTCAAAATCGCCATTCTATAATAATATAATTACGAGCCAAAGTATATTAGATTTACCACTAGATTAGTAGTTTAGTATTTGAGTTACTATTTCATAATATAATTAACATATATTTTTTTACTATTGCTCCTTAATTATAACTAGATATGTTTAGAGTTTGGAGACTCGCCCAACTCCACAAAACCAGGAGAGAGAGAGATTGTCCAGTATTATAAACTATATATTGTGTAATAACACTCTCTAATTGCAATTTACAATACAAAAATGGTTAGTGATTTTCTAGTGTGTTTAGTTCTATATAAGGAAGGGACGATCATCAAAGACAAGATGCTGCCCAGCTGTATTTCTCTACATATACTTGTCAAAAGTTTATCTGCTCTTCCTCTCCCATCATCTCTCATATGGTTAAGAAGTTGAGCTCTTTCACTGATCAGAATTTCCGACTAAAACCACTTACATGTCCATGAAACAATGTTTAGCAGGCAAATGGCGGACAGGGCATTTATCAGGTTGCCGCACTATATAAATTTGATCCCCAATTTTACTGTCAGAGTCTTTATTCCTGTGCCATGTCCATAATGCCCAAGTCTCATTCTTCACCTGCAATTCACATCGGAAGTTAAATAACTTTTGATAACATTGCAATGCCTCCAAGTTATTCATTCAGCCATGATTTTTAACATTTTCTAGGTAATCAATATGAATAGCTTCTATAGCCTTGGCCTGATAAAATACCAAATACATGCGTCACAAATCAATGGGAATCTATTCTTTCTTTTATAAGCTTGGTCAATAACATGAATAACATTGAACATGTTTCTGCAGATGCTTTCTATCCAGTAGTCCTTTTTCAGTGTATCAAGAGTTGATTTTAGGAGTTTTTCCTATTCCATGTTTGAACTCTAAGTTCGCTTTTAAACATGGTTTTAGTTATTTAACAGTTATATAGGTATTTGTGTAAAAGTAACAGTGAATCATAGTGATCGTGACATACTTAGACAACCGATACTGGAAATTTTCCTCAATAAATTCACGTTGGGATTGACTATGATCATTACATTTTGGCTATAAACCATTAAACCGTGACTGAATTTGTCATCACGGCCACAATTTAAAAACTCGTGCTTTTGGGCACATAACTAAGCCTTTTAGATTCAGTATTTTCATGTGCATGTCCTTTGGGACTTAAAGGATGATGCAACTGCATTAAGTTCATACAAGTTGCACTTTCACAATATGACAAAAAATTGAACAGAGAACATTCAGAGAAAGAGAGAGTACCTCTAAAATTCCATGGCCAAAGCTACATTCCCGGAAGGCACTGTAATCAGGTTGCCGGTCCCAACAGAACTTACCAGCTGCTGGGCCTGTTGTAAAGTTTGTAGCACAAAAGCCACCCATGTGAGGATCAGGAGTAGTTGATGGCTCTGGACATTTGCCAGGTTCGTCAGCATGTTCAATAGCCATCTTTTCACGGTTACCCCCATCTCCCACTGTAATATATACAGGACCACATGCATCCAATTTGTAGTTATAAACTCGATTTGATCTTTCATAAGCGTGAACCTGGAAATTGATTATTAACAGAAGGTCGTTAAGCATGTTCAGGTTAAGTAGTACAAGCCATACATGTCAAGAGGCATATGCAGGGGATCAAAATTTTGCAAATTGCAACAATCAGAAATTCAATATGAAGTTATTTTTAGTACACTAAAATACAGAAATGGAAATTGGAAATGACTTAAATTAGTCTAATAAACAGTATCATTTGGAAATGATTTAAATGAAAAAAAAAATTCCTTCTGCCATTGTTATCAAAATAAAACATCCACTTAAATAGGATAAATTGTACACATAATCACTAAATTATGCATAGTTTAGTGATCATTAGTGCAATCTACTATCAGGTAAATGTTAATCACCACTTACATGACCATTGAAGACTATATCAACCTTGTACGAGTAAAGCAATTCTTCCATTGCCACTCTCATACATTCTGCTTCTCTGTAATGGGCTTTATAAGAACTATACCAAGGTGGATGCCATGTGGCTATAAGCCATGGAGTTTTTGATCTGTCAACATTAACCAAGTCTTTCTCCAGCCACTTGTATTGATCAGCTGTGAATTAAAGAAATCAGAATTTATACATTATTACGAAGTGTAGAATTAATATGCAAAAACAAATATTGAAATTGATTGAATCAATTTCAATTCCTTTTAACATTTCAAAATATAATCAAAAGCCCTATATCAAATTGTGCTTCACTTGAATAAATTACTTGCTTTCATTTTTAGTACCTGATTTGTTGTAAGCAATGTATGCTCCAAGCATAATGAAATGTATCCCTCCAGCATTGAAAGAATAGTAAAGAGTAGATAAAGATCCACTTTCTTTAGATGGGAATGTAAATCGAGAACTATAAGCAACAAATGATTGATTTTCAGCTTGTGGTTCAATTTCATGGTTCCCTTCAACCACCATTATAGGAACTTTTGAAATTAAATTCTGCATAAACCTGCAAGCAAGCAAACAACCAAAAATTAATGTATCAAGATTTTATCCCACGCAAACTCAAGTGTAAAAAAATGTAAAAAGAAAAAAAGGGAAATTAACCTTCCCCAATAATCCCAACGGGGCTGATAGGTCTCATGTATAGGCGAATCTGGAAACAAACATTTATAGCAATCGGAGCCAGTTCCATTTGTGAGGTATAGATTTGCGTAAGTTACATCACCCACAAGCAGAACAAGTTCAGGTTTGTTACTAATTACATGACTGATAGTTGATGTTGTATTGTATGTAAGTCCAAGATCACCCACAATGGCTATTCTATTAGGATAGCTTCTTGGACTAGAAATTGGCATAGTCTTGAATGAGTGAATATCACTCATGGCTTTTATAGAAGGATCCCCACATCGATAATAATATATTGTATCAGGTTTTAAACCTGTAAACACCAATAAACAAAAACAATTACCAATAAACAAAAACAATTGCCAATTAGCACATGTTTATTGTTTATATCTAATTCTCAAATAATAAAATGGGCCAAGCAACTAACTGGGTTGACTGTTTCTTAGAATTCAAGAGACTTTACTCAGGCACTACTCCTATTCTCACATTTTCACACCCAAATGTCCTATTCGACCTTGTGTATACACCATGTATAACTAAGTCTTTCCCACTATTTTCAGGCGTATTTCGGGTGAAGTCCACACTGATATTGCGAGTAGGATAATACTATTTCTGATGTAAAAAAAAAAAAAAATTGGGAAAAAAATGATGAAATGAAAGCATACCAGTGAGACGAACATGGTGAATAATCCCAGAAGTGTAGTTTTGAAGACCTTGAAAAGGATAAAGCTGGTTGTAAACATGAGAATATCCTTTGGCTTCATGAATCAATGGATATCTCAAAAACCCATAACGAACAACACTAGCAACACTTTTAGGATCTAATGGTTTTATATTATAACCAATTTGAAATTCCCCTGCAAAATCCAACAACTCATAAATAATTAATTTTGTGACTAATAATTAATTTAATAATAAAACTAAATATAAATAAAGAATAGAACCTGTAATCCAAGAGATCCAAACAGAATCGTAAGAAGCAGATAAAGAAACCGATATTTGCTCTGGTTCAAATCCTTTGACTCGGCGGATAACTCGGTAATCGGTATCAGGCAAATCGACGGCGTACCCACGCAAACTGACGTCAAAAGGAACGGTGACGGGATCAAATGGACCATCCAGGGTTGACGGAATCTTGTTCTTGGAATGAACAGATAAGGCTGTAATTAGAAGTAGAACTAGAAACAGAGCTCTGATCGGAAAAACAGAGAAGCTCTGAAAAGCTGCCATAGTTATGGATTTTCCATCGGAAAAAACTATATATATAAATAGAATTAGCTATGGAATTTTGCAGGATAATAGAGAAAGAGAAATAATGAAAGTGAAAGAGAAATGGATTGGAATGTAAAGAGAGAGTGTAGAAAAAGAGGGAAAAAAGTATATTCTATATTCTATTCGTTAGATATTTGAACAGTTAGTACAAGTTAGAAGAACGCGTTGAGGTTTCCTATAAGCTACGGCCTTGGCGGGTTGTGTGCACCTTCTATTAAATTCTTTTATTTTTTATTTTTTTACATCAAAATAAATAATAAAAAATTCTCAAATAATGACATTTGCGGTGGAAATTGATAACTTGTTTTAAGAGCAACTTACCGGAAAATAATCTTAACAACATTCCGTAGGGTGAATGCGAAATGCAACACATGCTTTTACAATTATTTAATTTAAAAATGTAATAAATTGAAATTTCAGATTTAATTTATAGTTTGAATATTTTTTTTAATTTTAAATTAAATCAAACTAATATATATATATATATATATATATATATATATATATATATATATATATATATATATATATATATTATTTTTTATTATTATTAAAATTAAATATATTTGATTTTATTTTATATATAATCACTTTTTTTTAACATAATATTAATTTAAAATTTTTAAAAAAATTCTTTATGAAAATTAACTAAAAAAAACTAATTATTGAGAAAAATATAAATTTTAGATGTATTAATTGATTATCATTGCCTGACTCTAAGAACATGTGATCGACACTAGAACACGAAAAAGTCAAAAATCAGTAAAACCTATTATCAGCATAACAAGATAATAATTGTTCGGACTTTTCGCAAGTGCACGAATCGTTTTAGCAAATAATAGATAGAGTAGAGTATCGTCCCACAGAGAGACGTTGTCAATTACTGAAATTTATATTATCTTTATTAATTGGAAAGAAACTAATTTGGTTTGGATGAATTTTTAAAACAAAATTAAATAAACAAGAAATCTCAATTTGGAAATTTAAGATATTAAAGAAAATGATCTAGAATTTAGATTCTGTTAATTGAATTTATCCGGTTGATTGACTCAATAATGATTTCAAAACTAAAATGTTTGATGGATTGATTACTCTCAATTATGAATTAGTCTCTCTCGAGCAAAAATCCAAACATTAATATTAATGCAAGTGTCTACTTTCGTGATCACCGAATCAATGTTAATTCATTAAAATCCTTAGCAATTTCATAAAATCTATTAAAGTGTACCCTAATCTCTTAGTGATACATGCCTTAACTTATTAATTCCATGAACAAGCAATTATCGCAGCTCTCGTTTGTAAATAGCTACTTTAGATAGTGATTATAATGGCCAATTATAAAACACTTATAAATCAAAATTAACAAATCAAACTATGCATTAAGAATAATTAAAATTATAAATCATTATCATCAACCTTTATTATTCAATTAACTTCATCTAAATCCTAGAAAAAGGATTTAGTTCAACATGATTAAATAAAGAAAAGATAAACTAATCAATAAATTAAGCATGTTCATAATAAAATTAACAAAGAAATAATAAGTAGAGAAAATAAAAACTCTATTTGATGATCTCTTTTATTGATTTAAGATCTTGAAGCTCCAAAAATCCTTTTCTCTAACCTCCTTTAAGTCTCCTTAGCTCCCAAGAGTGATCTCCTCTTTTCCCAAGCCTTGGTTGCCTTTTTATAGACTTCATTTCTGAAGGCAGTGCAAAATACTGAGTAGAGACATGAAATACCAGTTGCAGAGTTCAGAATATCGGATACCCATATTTCATTCTGTTTGGCGAGATACCGGTTGTCCAGTGAAATACCGGTTGCACACGATGGAATACCGGTACCCGGTATTCTCTACTGTCTTTCGGGTTCCACTTGTACTTCAATTACCGATTTTTTCTCTCCAAATACCGGGTATCGGCTCCAAATACCGGTATCCGGTATTTCATGCTCTGAAGACTATTTTCAAACTGAAAATCCAAAATTCAATTTTAAAACTTCAAAACAAAATCAAATCAATTAGAAATCTTTATTCAAAATAAAATCAAAATCAAAATCAAAATCAAATAAAATAAAATATTATTCAAAATCAAATCTTAATCTTATTAAATCTACCAAAATTTTACTAAATCTTAATTTGAAATTGAAATTCAAAACTATATTAAAATTAATCTAATTTAAACAGAAACTAAATTAATTAAATATAAAATGACACCTAAAACACTAATAAAAACACTTAATTTTAATGCCTAACAAATTAATTTTAATGATTTTTAAGCGATGACATACTTCGAAGAGCTATGTGTTTATTGGTGGGTGGAAACAATATTTTATGAATAGAAGGAATATAAGAAAAGGAGAATTCATTGAGATTTTTTGGGATTTATCTCACACAAAATTTAATTTTTTCATGCTTCAGACAACTGTTATGTGATGATTAGAGTGTCAAAATTGTATGTTTTGAGGACTTTGAATGTAATTCTGATTTTCTATCTTTGAGTTAAAATTGTTTCTTTTTCTCTATAAGAATTGAATTATTAGTAT
This sequence comes from Aleurites moluccanus, assembly GCA_948193065.1. Taxonomy (NCBI): domain Eukaryota; kingdom Viridiplantae; phylum Streptophyta; class Magnoliopsida; order Malpighiales; family Euphorbiaceae; genus Aleurites; species Aleurites moluccanus. Next base: position 11,695 of record CANXYC011343201.1, read on the forward strand.
AAAATATGATTTGTTT
>CANXYC011343448.1:0-43674 GCA_948193065.1 Aleurites moluccanus
AATCAAGAAGGAAACATACTCATTGGGTCAACAAATCAAAACATGGGTATGCATAATGATGTATACATTACTCACCTCGCTAATATCTTTACTTTCCACTCTTCACTTCTCTACTTTGATCTTCCACTTATATCTTCTTCAATATTTGAAGCTATACATTAATTCAAATATTAACAATTAGTATTTATCTATATTTTATACATAAATCTTCAATTTTATTTAATAAATTTTCATTTATTCTTTTACTTAAGGTTTTAGCCTAACGACTCTCACTTATAAACCTCATTCCGACAGTTTGGACATGTCTGTCTCTAACTCAATATACACTTATCCAATTGCTTCAATTCTTATTTCTAATTAAACTTAACATATAAATTTCTAACACGTCCAAATTTTACATTAAATTCATTACTACACAATTTATGGTGATAATTTAAATTTAACTTTACAACCAGTCTTGCTGCCTGCATTTTGCCTATAAATCTTATTCTGGCAGGTACTGTTCTTTTGCTAATAACTCAATCAATACTTAACCAATTACTGTAATTAATTTTCATATTGAAAATAGAAACATAAAATTATAACATATCCAAATATCAAAATTTTTGGATCACTGAACAATTATTAGTGAATTTCCAAAGTTAAACTACTGCCCTAAAACCTTTATCCAGACATACCCTGTTTCTATGCCTATAATTAATTCCATACTTATCTAATTACAAAACCATTTTATATTTATTTATATATTATATAAATGAACATCTTTTATGTTTAACACTTTCTCTAATTCAGAATTTAATATCCTCATATCTATATAACCCTGTAACCTATGTTCTGTGAAACAGTCATTCTAGGCAGTCTACACTTATGACCCAATATCTCATAAACAAAACATAAAATTACAAATCCCTTTTACAATATTATATATAAGACATAGATAAACACTTTTTATGTTTAACACTTTTTCTAATTCTATCTCTATCATTATATAAAATAAAAACACAGTAGAATTTTCTAGAAAACCTAATTCCAAGTCAGTCATAGTTTTTACCCAATAACTCTTTCCTCACTTTGAATTTTTTAAATTAATTTTACAGATATCTAATTAACATATTTATATAAAACTTTAATGTTTTAACCATCTTCAAATTCAATCATTAAAATTTTAGAATATTAGCTAAAATTTACTACCTTAAAATAGAATTCAGAAACTATATAAACCCTAACTTTTTCTTTACATTATTAACTTAATTACCTCAATTATTTGCCAAATCAAACCTTATAACTCTTAAATAAAATTAAAAATGATAAGTTTAGAATCATTACCTCAAATTAAAATACTTGAATCTCACTTTCTTTTTCTCCACCAAAAGCTTAAACACAATTTTCTATCCTATTTTTTTCATAAAACTTCTTCTTTCTTCAATTTCCTATCTATTTTTGGTTGATTCGTTGGAAAGGTTGGAAGACATATTTCTTTGTCTTTTATCCCCTCCATGGTTCAGTTCCCCTCTCCAAAAATGACAGCCAATATATACTTATCATCTTTTCAAAAGCCAACAAAAAATTGAAGATAAAAAATAATAGAAAATTCTAGAATTTTGGTGATTTGGCACCTTTCCAATTAATTTATAAATCAATTAATTATTTTCTATCAAAAATCTCATCCCTCCACCACTATGGCCGGCCACCTTGGCTGATTTCTAGAATGGGTGGGTCTCACAACTTTGTTTAATTACACTTTTGGCCCAAAATTTTTCTTATTTGTATTTTTGACCCCAAAACTTTTTGTAATTTATTTTGTCTATTTTGTTTAGATTCAACCTCAAGTGTCGGGAGTGAAATACCTTATTTTAATTTTTTCTATCATTTAAAAATAGTTTTGGGTCATTTCTGGATCCCAGACAGTGGATTTTCAAAATTATCCCCAAAGTTGCCTTTATTTATAATTTTGCCATTACTGTTATTTTTAGTGTTCCAAAATATTTTCAACTCTTTCTTTTCACCATAATTTCACATAAAATTAACCTATTTAATTTCTCCAAGATTTGGATCAAAAATTCTTAAATTAGTCGTACTACTATTTTCCTGACAATGTTCTCGACACCGGCGATTTCCAAAAAAGTTTTGCATTTGCTTTCTAACTGTATCTCTAAATTTTTTTCCCATTATTTCAATGCTTTTAAACCATAAACTGAGAATCAATTCATGCATACAAGATGGGGCTTCCTAGGGTATTACAATACAATGTTCAAAATAATTATACTATCAAAATCACACTGCAAAAATCCATAGAGGAATAAGAGTATGGATTCTGCCTTCTATTCTGAACCTGGAAAATGGTAAATAACTAATGGAATGAGTACATAATACTCAGTGAATCTAATAGGCATCATTTATAGGCAAAGGTTAGGTAAGAATCAATAAACAGGAAATTAATTAACAAGTAGCAGGGTTGCACACCGCATTACAGAATAAGAAAAAGATAACATAATCAAAGATTTGGAATCAATGAACAGGTCAATAATACTCATACAATATAGATAAGACAGATAATGGGCCATGAACACATATCATCTCATATCATCTCATATAATATACATAAGGCTGATTAGGCACTTATGGCCAGGATAGTTAACCCTTCTCAGCTAGGGTTCCATATAAACAATGTGCACATTGCCGACGATATTTACCCGTTACCCTGTAAGTGAGGAAGCTCTGTTAAATCAATATAGTACCCAATAAAAGAATGAAATGGATCAATAGACATCAATAGGTAATCAATAGCTCATCAATAATCAATAGCTTTCAAATCAATCAAATGATACTGTAATTCAATAACTTATGATCAATGGAAGAAGCAAATGGAACATTAATAGGTATAACAATCATTAAAGGATCGATATACAAAATGGATATCAAAGGTCAAATAGATGGCACAATTAGCTAGCTAATGTCATTAGTGACAATGGCATTCAAATGGTAGGCCTATGGGACAAACAAATGGTAGGCCTATGGATTTTGAACTAAGCATTTCATCAAACATATGGTGTGCAACTTTCAATGGTCATTTAGGTTAGGTTTTGGTGCAACAATGAAATTTCCCAAATATCAAATAAACAATCCACAATGTAGGAAATATATCAAGCATTGGATATCCAACAAATATCATCAATCAAAGGATCAAAATGGTTTAGGAATTCAATGAAAAAACAAAGCAAAAACAAAGGCATGAATAGTGACAACCCATTCGGCCAAGAATGAGGTTTCAAAGGAGAATTCCAATCAACATTTCAATGCTTTAAGTATGTCAAATGATGCACATTAAACTCACCTCACACTTCAAATTGGCTTGAAAAATTGATTTTCCACCTTAAGCATCAAAGGAGGCAAAACTCACAATCTTCCAATTCTTTGTTTTCTACATCAAAACAACCATCATTTAAGCTTTCATTATCATCTAATTAACATATTCTAAGCTAATTTGTAATAACCTAGATGCATGCTACAGTAATTAAACATTATAACTAGTTATCGAACTGGAAACACCGATAGTATTAAGGAATTTTGGGGAATTAATATAGTATCAAAATTAAGTTAATTTTTCACAGATAGTTGTATAATGAGATATTAAGATTAATTATAGTTAATTATATGAAGAAAATATGGAAAAGTATTAAAGATGTTGGAAAATCAACATAATGGCAAAACTGTAAATAAGTAAAACTTCAGGGGCATTTTAGGAAACCCACTGTCCATGACCCAGAATGACTCTGAAACCTATATGATGATAAACTAAAGATAAAAATAGGCCATTTCAGCTTCTACTTTGAAACATGATTCTTAACAGAATTGACAGAATTAATTACAGAAAGTTGTGGGGTCAAAGTCTAATTAATGAAAGTTTTAAGGATCAAAGTATAATTTGCCAATTCTTCCAAGTATATAAGCAAAACTTGATTTTCTTTGTGATTTATTAGAGAAAAATGGATGGAAAAGATGATACAAGGTTGGATTCTTAGGTTTTTCTTAAGTTTTCTTAAGAAATTTGCTTGAAAATGGAAGGAGAAATACAAAGAAATGGTTTGGCCAAAGCTAATGAAAGGAAGAAGATGAGCAAAAGAATTCTAAGTGTTGCTTATATAGTAGGAAGAATTGGAAAATTAGACTTTAGTCCTTAAAACTTTCATTAATTAGACTTTGACCCACAACTTTTTGTAATTAATTCTGTCAATTCTGTTGAGAATTATATTTCAAAGTGGGAACTGAAATAGCTTATTTTTATCTGTAGTTTATCATCATATAGGTTTAAGAGTCATTCTGGATCATGACAGTGGGTTTTCCAAAATGCCCCTGAAGTTTCACTTATTTATTGTCTTGCCATTCTATTGATTTTCCAACATTTTTACTACTTTTTCATACTTTCTTCATATAATTCATTATTATTATACTTAATCTTCCATTATACAAGTATCTGTGAAAAATTAACTTCAATTAGATACTATATGAATTCCTTAAATTTCATAAGTATTATTGATGTTTTCAGTCCGATACTTAGGAAAATTGCTTAGTTACTGTAACATGCATCTAGGGTATTACAGTAGTAAACCATAATCTTTCCAAAACCTCTATAGAAAGCACCAAAGCATCCACGTGAAGATCAAAGATGAAAAGACAAGGACGAAACCTTTTGTGTGCTAAACTAGGATTCGATCTTGGTGTTCTTGGTATCTAGGGTAGCCAAATTCTCTTTACTATATTTAAGGAAATTTTGGCTACTACTAGGTTAAGAGGAGGAGATCTATTGCATATTATGATCATATCATATTTATAGGCACCTTAGGTTAATTACGTTTTAATCTAACGGCTTAGATTAAATCAATAAGGTTAATGACTATTATTCCATTAATGAAAATTCAAATACATTCCTTTGACTTTTGACTTATTAAGCCCATAGTTAACATAATTCAATAGGCCCTATTTAATTAAATTAGCTAATTAATTTAATCATATTAAATTATTTCAAAACACCTTAATTAAATATATGAACTTAATCCCATTAAATTTATTATTTAATTAACTATTTTACTTTCTCTTTGAATTTCTTCAATGTGTGTGACCTAATAGGTTTCCTAATTAAATGGAAACTTAGGTCCTTAATTATTTTCTTAAATTAATTTAGGAAACTCTTAAAGTGGATTTTCTATTTCCAAAATAGGAAAGTTTCATAAAAGGTAATCCTTGTCCAACAAGGATTATATGAATTAAAATCTTTTAATTCATAATTAATTCTCCAATTAAACCTTTATGACCTAAGTAGATCATGAACGGTATCTAGCCACACATCAAGACCTCCAAGTAATCATAAGTACTTGTAGTAAATACAAAATCCTTACACATAACAATATTGTGCTAGTAGTCCCTCTAATTTCTTTTACCATGTTCGGTATAACGTATGGACTTTGTATTAACTCCACTAAGCTGGCTACATCACATTTAGCCTAAATAGTAGTTCCTTGTCCCCTAGCCTTATTACTAAAACTGACTTCCTTAAAGTCCATCTCTAAGTACAGTCTACTCTAGCTAGAGATTTCCAGTAATGATCTCTTACAAGAGACCTTAGGTAAAACCCTCATTCTAATAGGAGTTATGAATTCCTTTATCGATTACTTAAATGTCTGTGTAATACCATAGAAAAGCCTACCTTAATTGAACTACGTTATTCTTAATTTTTGGTTTGGAATCATCAAAATAACTAAAAATAATTTTTGAGACACAGTTAGAATGTATACGAGATACTATCCCGGAAAACGTCGGTGTTAATAACACCGCCGAGAAAATAGCAATTCGGTCGACAAATGAATTTCTGATTTAGACCAGGGGGTAAAGAATCATATAAATATATGTGTAATTATGGTAAAAAGAAAGAGGTGAAAAATATTTAGGAACACTGAAAAAGTAAGCAATGACAAAATCGTAAATAAGAGGAATTTTAGGGGTATAGTAAAAAATCGACTGTCTAAATTTCATAATGGCTCTGAAACTATTTTTATAATAAAGTATAAATAAAAATAAGCTATTTGAATCCCCACTTTAATGTCTAAATCTCAACAGAATTGTCAGAATAAATTACAGAAGGAAATGTGGCAAAAGAATGATTTATGAAAAGTTTAAAGACCTAAATGCAATTTGCCATTTTTGACTTAGTATATAAGCAACACTTAGACAATTTTCATCATCATCTTCTTCTTCTTCTTCATTGTGGCCAAACCTCCTCCCTTCATTCTCCCACCATTTTCATGAAAATTTCTTAAGGAAAAATAAATAAAAAAAAAAACCTAAAACTAACCTTATATCTTCCATCTTCCATCTATTTTCTACCTTGAATCACAAAGGATTTCAAGAACAAACATCATAGGGATTTTGGCCCAACCTTCACCTTGATGGAATGAAGTGATTTGTTTGATTTTATGTTTGATTTAGATGTTTTAGATGTTAAATAGAATGAGTTTTGTGATTGATTGCATCAATTGATGCATTTGGGTATTTTTCCCCAATTTCCAAACCCTAATCTAAGTTGTTTGAATTAGCTAATTGATTTTGAGTTAGTTTATGTTAATTAATCTTAGATTATGTTAATTTTATGCTAATGGATAAATTATTTGTGATTAATTTGGTGTAGAAAATCAAGATTTGCAAAGTTGTGACTTTTCCTCCTTTGAAGCTTTAGGTGGAAAAACAATTTTCCAAATCAATTTGAAGTATGAGGTGAGTCTTTTATGCATCATTTAACATGTCTAAAGCCTTGGAATGTTGATTGGAATCCTCCATTTTTTCTTCATGTTTGGCCGAACCTTATTCACTATTCATCTCTTTGAATTTACTTTGTTTTTCTTCATGTTTCCTAAGCCTATTTGATTCTTTAAATGATGTTTATTGTTGTATATCTAATGCTTATTCAAATGCCTATATTGTGTTGTTGTTGTTGATTATTGGGTCAATGTTGGAGTTGTACCCAAACTATGTCAAATTGTCTATTCAAAGTTGCACACCAAGTGTTTGACAAAATACCTAGTTCATTTTATCATAGGCTTATCACTGGTTCATCCATAGGCCTACCATTTGAATGTAATCGTCGCCAGCGACATTGATATGCCAATTATGTCAACCTTTTGTTCATATATAACCAACCTATGTTCCATCCCATTGTTGATTACTTAACCCTTTGTCATTGTATATCTACTTGTTATTGCTATTCTTTTGGTTATAATGCTACTTGAATTGATTGATATTGAGTTATTGATACTTGGTGATACCATTGTTGTGTAATGGTATCTAATTATTTGTTCCTTACTTTTATTGACTCCGATGTGGTTTGACAGAGTTGCCGCTCAGACAGGGTAGTGGGTACATACTGTTGGCAATGTGCACATTATATAATGATACACTAACTGGAAAGGGTTAACAGTCTTAGCCATAGGACCTGATTAGTCTTATATTAACTGATACATGATGATACATGTTATATACGTTTTTGTAATGCCCTAGAAATTTTTATCTTGTATACATGATTTAATTCTCAATTTATGGTTTAAAGGTATTGAAATGATGGGAAATAATTTTAGAGACATATTTAGAAAATAACTGCAGAACTTTTTCGAAAACCGTCGGTGTCGGGAACACTACCGAGAAAATAGCAGTTCGGGCAACAGTTGAATTTTTGATTCTGACTAGAGGGTAAAGGATCACATAAATACATGTATAATTATTGTAAAAAGAAAGAAGTGAAAAATATTTAGAAACGCTGAAAAAGTAATGGTAAAATCATAAATAAATGGAACTTTATGGGGTATAGTAGAAATTGGTCTGTCTGAGTTTTAGAATGGCTTTGAAACTATTTTTATAAATAAGTATAAATAAAAATAAGTCTTTTAATTCCCCACTTTGAAATCTAATTCTCAACAAAATTGTCAGAATAAATTACAGAAGAAGTTGGGGTCAAAGTATGAATACTTAAAAGTTTAAGGACTAAAATATAATTAGCCATTTTTACTTAATATTTAAGAACGCCTTAGAATTATTTTGCATCGTCTTCTTCTTCTTGCTATGGTGGCCAGACCACTTCTTCCATCTCTTCCTCCATTTCTTCTTCATTTTCCAACCAAAATTTCTTAAGAAAACTTGAAATTTAGCTTGGTTCTTCCATTTCAAACTCATTTCTTTCATGGAATCACAAAGGAAACTAAGGAATCTTTGAAGGGAAAATTTTAGTGGAGAGCTCCATTTAAGGTAACCAATTGATTTGTTTAGTTTTATGGTTGTTTTAGATGATGAATTAGATGGGCATGGTGTTAGATTGCATCAATTGATGCATTTGAATCATTTTCCCTAATTTCCAAACCCTAATGGAAGTTGTATGATTTGACTTGATGAATTAGTGTTAGTTTATGTTATTTAAGCTTAGAATATGTTAATTGGAGGCTAAAGGTTGATGAATTTGTGATTAGTTTGGTGTAGAAAATCAAGATTTCACAAGTTGTGCATATTATCTCCTTTGAAGCTTTTGGTAGGAAATCAAATTTTCCAAGTAATTTGGAGTGTTAGGTGAGTTTAATATGCGTCATTTATCATGTCTTAAGCATTGAAATTTGATTCGGAAACCATATATGAAAACCATGTTTTGGCCAAACCCATTAACACTATTCATGCCTATGTTTTTGTTTGATTTTCCTTTGTATTCCTTAGCCAATTTGATTCTTTAAATGTTGTTTATTATTGTATAATTGTTACCTATTATGATACCTTGATTGTGGCTTTGTTGTTGATTGAACGGGCAATGCCAACTTTGCACTAAAACCTAACCTAATGGCTTGCCCTATTATGCCCACCATATGTTTGATGAAATGCCTAGTTGTTTTGCCATTGGTCTATCATTCCTTCATCTATAGGCCTACCAATTTGAATGCCATTGTTGCTGGCGACATTGACATACCAAGTATGCCTACCATTTGCCAATGTATAAGCAATCTTTGTTCCATACCTTTGTTTTTTACCAAACCATTTACCATTGCATATCTATTGCTTATTGTTATTCCTTTGATCCAATTGCTACTTGAAATGATTGATATTAAGATAATTGCTATTGGCGATATCATTGTTGCATAATGGTATCTAATGATATGTTTCACTCTTGTATTGACCCTAATATGGCTTGACAAAGCTGCCGCTCCGATAGGGTAGTGGGTACATAATGTCAGCAATGTGCACATTGTTTACTGATGTCCTAGCTAGGAAGGGTTCTGGTCCTAGCCATAAGACCTTATCAGTCTTATACTTACTGATACTGATACGAGATTGACTATATGTTTTCATATAGTCTATACTGTTCTGGTCTTTTATCTATCTTTCCATATTATACCAAACCTTTGATATGACTATTAACCATTCTGTCATCACCTGTTATTGATTCTATAATATGATAATATTGATATATTGACATCATTGTTTCATCTATTATCAACTGTTATTTATCCAAACTACATTCATTGGCAATGCATATTAGATTTACTGAGTATCTTATAAACTCACCCCTTTTCCTTGTTTACCCATTTCAGGTGCTGAGTTGATAGCAAAATCCCAATTTCAGACTCTCTGTGGATTCCTGCAATCTTTTTTTATCAATGTAATTATTCTGAATACTGTATTTTGATGTTCATAATCTAGCTGCTCCATAGGGTATGTATGGGTTAGTTAGGATATGAACATGATTGTATAATATTATATGATATATTTGAGTATTGATATGATATGTGATGATGGATGTTACATCCAACAACATAATTACAGACAGTTTACAGAATTGTAAAATGAATAGTAACTAAGTAAATTGATTAATTATTTGATGGTTATAGATATTGCATGTGATACTAGGTTCTATGGGTGTCGGTCGCCATTGGCATCTTCAACATCCTAGGACCGTCGCGATCCATAAACGGGTCGTGACAGAGGTGGTATTAGAGCTTTAGTTACAGACATCAGAGCTCTAGGTTATAGATGAATAGTATCTGAATTACAGAGGAATAGTGATTAAGTACAAAATGGGTAGAATTAAGTGAACCATGGAGCATAGGAATTCCTATGTCATCTTTTACTGTATTCGTCTGATATGTGTTAGTATTCTGTGTTTTTGTGATATACTGAGTATGTTTCCTGTTTTCCTGACATATTAAAGAGATGTTCGATGATAGGGACAGAGATACCAGTGGGGCAGAGGTAACCTCTAATGAGTCGCTAGTCAGAGAGTATTCAGTTTCAGAGGTTTCGTCCAAATCTCGATGGACTACAGAGAATACAAAGAGGGGCGATGGTCCCTGGAGAGTTGAGATGATGAGGGGGATGATGGAGTTACGCAGGGAATTGGCAGATTTAAGGCGGGGATGGCAGAATGTGCTGCCACCACCAATTTCAGCAGCAGTACCTCCATCTGTTGCACTAGAGGCAGTGCCAGTTGCACTGGCTCTTGTACAACCAGTAGGGGTTCTTGGGGAGCCTACTGTATCGGGAGGCTGCAGAGTTATTGAGGAGGGTGGAGTGTCCATGTTTAGCTTTCTGAAGCTAAACTTACCAGAGTTCAGGGGCTACAGAGGCAGTGATCCAGTAGATTTTCTGGAGGAGGTTGAGAAGGTAGTTAGGAGACTACCTTGTTCTGACATTAGAGTTGTGGAGCTAGTTGGCCTATTGTTGAAGGGGAAAGCTTGGACCTAGTTTTCCCATAGGATGGAGCCTAGACTATATGGTGAGTATCCTCCTACATGGGCTGAGTTTCGTCAGGGGTTGATTGATGAGTTTATTACAGAGGGAGTGAATACTCGAAATCTAATTCAGTTTGAGCAGTTAGAGCAGAGAGATAGATCAGTAGAGGAGTATGCCGAGGAGTTCATCAGGTTGAGTAGGTATGCTACTCATATTGTTCCTACTAAGGCAGATCTAATTAGCAGGTTTAGGAGAGGGTTACATTCTTCGCTTTATAATGCTCTATTGGCTACGAAATTTACATCTTTGATGAAAGTTATCGACAAAGCTACTCAAAGGGAAGAGAAATATAAGACAGAGAGGGCTAAGACAGATTACAAGAGAAAAAGGGGGTCCTAGAGTACAAAGTAGGAGGGGAGAGAGCAGCTCCCAGCCTAGATAGGTAGAGTCAGTGCCTCGATTTGATCAGCGACCTTCATCGGGTAGTCAGAGGAGGAGGGTTCAGAGTAGAGGACCACCAACGGTACAGTCAACACCTGCATTTTCTCAGAGTTCCTCTAAACCAACTGCACAAATGCCTAGTGTGCCTATATGTAGATTCTGTACTAGAAGGCACGGAGGGGAGTGTTGGCATCAGACTGGTGCTTGCCTGAGATGTGGGCAGCATGGTCATTATGTTAGCAGATGTCCTATGCGGGGTGAGCAACAGCCATCTGCCTTAGTTTTTCAGTCTATAGTACAGATGAGTTAGAATGTAGTTAGAGAGGCTTCCGGTAGAGGCAGAGGTAGAGGAGGACAGGCTCTTAGCAGTAGTCAGGCCCCAGCAGGCAGAGGTCAGGGGCGAGTCATTGCAGTTAATACACAGGAGGAACAAAGATCAGTCAATGTGGTTACAGGTACTATTCTAATTCAGAATGAGATTGCAGATGCCTTATTTGATTATGGTGCTACGCATTCCTTTGTGTCATCTCAGTTTGTACCTAAATTGAATAAGGAAAGGAAATTGTTGCATGTGCCCTTAGTGATAGCTACACCGATGGGTGGAAGTAGTGATGTGGACTACTATTATCCTGATTATGTGATTGAAATTGATGACAAAATATTGCATGCTGATTTGATAGAATTGCCTGTGTTAGAGCTAGATGTTATTCTGGGTATAGATTGGCTCACAACACATCGTGCAGTCATTGATTGTTATAAGAAGAAGGTTAGAATTCAGCCTGAGGGGCAGCCAGATTTTGAGTTTATGGGAGATAGATGAAAGTTCAGAGTTAATCTGGTTTCTACTATCCAGGCTAGGAGGATGATAGGGAAAGGCTGTTTAGCTTATTTGGCTCATGTGATAGATGTGCAGAAGTCTTCTATAGAGCTTGATCAGTTACCTGTAGTTCAAGAGTTTCCTGATGTGTTTCCTGAAGAGTTACTAGGATTGCCCCAGATAGGGAGATAAAGTTTGAGATTTAGGTATACTCAGGCACCGATCCGATATCCATTCCTCCTTACAGAATGGCACCAGCTGAATTGAAAGAATTAAAGGTACAGTTACAAGAATTATTGGATAGATGATTTATTAGACCGAGTAGTTCTCCGTGGGGTGCTCCAGTGTTGTTTATAAAGAAGAAGGATGGCTCCTTGAGAATGTGCATTAATTATAAGCAGCTGAACAAGGTGACAGTGAAGAACAAATATCCGTTGCCACGAATAGATGACCTGTTTGATCAGCTGCAGAGTGCTAGTCATTTCTTAAAGATTGATATGAGATCTGGATATCACCAGTTGAAGATTGAGAAGGGTGATGTACCTAAGACTGCTTTCAGAACCCGATATGAGCATTATGAGTTCTTGGTGTTGCCATTCGGGTTGACTAATGCACCGACTGTATTTATGGATCTAATGAACAGGGTATTCAGGCCATTCTTAGATAGGTTTGTCATAGTGTTCATAGATGACATCCTTATTTATTCTAGGAGTGAGGAGGAGCATGTAGAGCATCTGATGATAGTATTGCAGACACTTCAAGAACATCAATTATATGCTAAGCTATCTAAATGCCAGTTCTGGATAATCGAAGTGTGTTTCCATGGGCATGTGATTTGTAAGGATGCTATTAAGGTAGATCCTTATAAGATTGAAGCAGTGGCGAATTGGCCTCAGCATAATAGTGTTTATGAAGTCCGTAGTTTTCTGGGTATGGTAGGGTATTATAGGTGGTTTGTTAAGGATTTTTCCAGAATTGCAGCTCCATTGACTAAGCTGACTCGAAAACAAGAGCGATATTTATGGACTGATGAGTGTGAGAGCAGTTTTCAAACTTTGAAGTCCTGCCTCATGAGTGCTCTAGTGTTAGCATTACCAGCAGAGGGTGAGAATTTTACTGTATACTGTGATGTTTCCTGAGTTGGATTGGGGCGTGTGTTGATACAGAACAGGAGAGTGATTACTTATGCTTCTCGTTAGTTAAAGAAGCATGAAGCGAATTATCCGACACATGATCTAGAAATGGCAGCTATGGTCTTTGCACTGAAGATTTGGAGGCATTATCTATATGGGTCTAAATGTGAGATATATATTGATCATAAGAGTTTGCAGTATATATTTCAACAGAAGGATCTAAACCTCAGATGGGTTGAGTTGCTTAAGGATTATGATTGTGAAATCCTTTACCATTCGGGAAAAGCTAATGTAATAGTTGATGCATTGAGCTGAAAGTCTATGGGCAGTTTAGCTCATATCATGGTTAGTAGGAGACCCTTGATCCGAGAGATGAGGGAATTAGCTGATTTGGGTATGGATAGCACAATTTCAGGTGAAGTCACTATTGATTAATAATATTAAAGTGGTTCAAGATAGGGATCCGTATCTACTGAAGCTTAAGGGAGATGTAGAGAATGGCAAGACGTTAGAGTTTATAGTAAAGGATGATGTATTAAAGTGTGGGAAACGGATGTGTGTACCTAATATTGATGGGATGTGGGATCGGATTATGAGAGAGGCTCATTATTCATCATATAGTGTATATCTAGGGATTACCAAGATGTACCATGATTTGAGGGATGTGTATTGGTGGCCTGGTATGAAGAGAGATGTAGCTCGATTTGTATCTAAATACTTAGCCTGTCAGCAGGTTAAGTTTGAGCATCAAAAGCCATCGGGTTTGCTTCAGGAGATTGAGTTGCTAGAGTTGAAATGGGAGCAGGTTACCATAGATTTTGTAGTTGGTTTACCAAGGATTACGAGGGGTTATGACTCTATATGGGTTATTGTAGACCGATTGACGAAATCTGCTCATTTTCCGGAGGTTAAAACCAGTTATTCGGCAACTCAATATGCACAGTTGTATGTGGATAAGATTGTGTGACTTCATGGAGTTTCTTTGATGATCAATTCAGATAGAGGTACACAGTTCACTTCACGATTTTGGCAGAAATTTTAGGAGGCTATGGGTATTTAGTTACGGTTCAGTACTGCTTTTCATCAGTAGACTGATGGGCAGTCGGAGAGGACAATCCAAACATTAGAAGATATGCTTCAATTGTGTATTATGGATTTCAACAGTAGCAAGGATCAATATTTGCCATTGATTGAATTTTCATACATCAATAGTTATCACTCTTTTATTGGTACGGCTCCATTTGAAGCACTATATGATAGGAAGTGCAGATCTCCAGTGTGTTGGGTGGAACCAGGAGAGAAGCAATTAGAGGGTCTAGAGCTTATCAAAGAAACAATGGAAGAGGTGCCTATAATTAGAGATTGGATGAAGATTGCTTTCAGTAGGCAGAAGAGCTATGCCGATCCGAAGCTGAAGGATGTACATTTTGCAGTTGGTGACCATGTCTTCCTTAAGATCTCACCGATGAGAGGTGTTATGAGATTTGGGAAGAAGGGAAAGTTGTCACCAAGATTTATAGGTCCATTTGAGATTTTCGAGAAGATGGGCAATGTGGCCTATAGATTGGCTCTTCCACCTAATCTGAGCCATGTTCATCCAGTATTCCACATTTCCATATTACGGAAGTATGTATAAGACCAGTCACATGTATTGGAGATGCAAGATGTGGGACTTAATGAGGACTTGTCGTATGAGGAGCTTCTAGTGGAGATACTTAATCGATAAGTCAGGCAGTTGTGGAATAAGGATATTCCAATTGTGAAAGTGCGCTGGAGGAACCAGTCGATGGAGGAGTGTACTTGGGAGAGCGAATAAGAGATGAAGGACAAATATCCATTCATGTTCCATCAATAAGGTATGTATTTAATTTAAATTCGAGGACAAATTTATTTGAAGGGGGTAGAATGTAATGCCCTAGAAAGTCTTATCTTGTATGCGTGATTTAATTCTCAGTTTATGGTTTAAAGGCATTGAAAGGATGGGAAATAATTTTAGAGACACGATTAGAAAACAACTGCAGAACTTTTCTGGAAATCATCGTTTTCGAATCGCAACTGTCCTAGGATGCAGGAGATGCCAATGGCGACCGGCACCCGTAGAACCTAGTATCACATGCAAATATCTATAACCATCAATCAATTAATCTATTTACTTAATTACTATTGATTCTACAATTCTGTAAATTAAGAATTAAATCATGCATTCAAGATATGATTTCCTAGTGCACATACCTTATTGATGGAATAAGAATGGATATATGTCATTCATCTCCAGCTCACTCTCCCAAGTGCACTCCTCCATCGACTGGTTCCTCCAGAGCACTTTCACCATTGGAATATTCTTATTCCATAATTGCCTAACTTGTCGATCAGCTATCTCCACTAGAAGCTCCTCATACGACAAGTCCTCATTAAGTCCCACATCCTGCATCTCTAATACATGCGATGGGTCCAATACATACTTTCGCAATATGAAAATGTGGAATACCAGATGTACATGGCTCAAATTAGGTGGAAGAGCCAATCTATAGGCCATATTGCCGATCTTCTAAAGAATCTCAAATGGACCTATAAATCTTGGTGATAGCTTTCCCTTCTTCCCAAATCTCATAATACCTCTCATCAGTGAGATCTTAAGGAAGACATGATTAGCAACTGCAAAATGTACATCCTTTTGCTTCGGATTGACATAGCTCTTCTGCCTACTGAAAGCAATCTTCATTCGATCTCTAATTATAGGCACCTTTTCCATTGTTTCCTTGATCAACCCTAGACCCTCTAACTGCTTCTTTCCTGGTTCCACCCAGCACACTGGAGATCTACACTTCCTACCATATAGTACTTTAAATGGAGCCATACCAATAAAAGAGTGATAACTATTATTGTATGAGAATTCAATCAATGGCAGATATTGATCCCAGTTACCTTTAAAATCCAGAACACACAACCGAAGCATATCTTCTAAAGTCTGGATTGTCCTCTCCGACTGCCAATCAGTCTATGGATGGAAAGCAGTACTGAACCGTAACTGAGTACCCATAGCCTCTTGAAATTTCTGCCAAAATCGTGAAGTGAACTATGTACTTCTATCCGATATGATCATCAAAGGAACTCCATGAAGTTGCACAATTTTATCCACATACAACTGTGGATATTGAGCTGCCAAATAACTGGTCTTAACTTCCAAAAAATGAGCAGATTTCGTCAACCGGTCTACAATAACAAATATGGAGTTATAACACCTCGTAGTCCTCAGTAAACCAACTACGAAATCCATGGTAACCTACTCCCATTTCCATTCTGGCAGCTCAATCTCCTGAAGCAACCCTGATGGTTTCTGATGCTCAAACTTAACTTGTTGACAAGCTAAGCATTTAAGACTAATTGAGCTACATCTCTCTTCATACCATGCCACCAATACACATCCCTCAAATCATGGTACATTTTGGTAATCCCTGGATGTACACTGTATGAAGAATAATGAGCCTCTCTCATAATCCGATCCCGCAGCCCATCAATATTAGGTACACATATCTGTTTCCCACACTTTAATACATCATCCTCCACTGTAAACTCTATCATCTTTCCATTATGTACATCTCCCTTAAGCTTCAGTAGATACGGATCCCTATCTTGAGCCACTTTAATGTCATCAATCAACAGTGACTTCACCCAAAATTGGGCTATCAGAGCATGGGATCCCAAATCCAATTCCATACCCAAATCAACTAACTCCCTCATCTCACAAATCAATGGTCTCTTGATAATCGAGATGTGAACTAGAATACCCATAGACTTCCGGCTTAGTGTATCAGCTACTACATTGGCTTTGCCCGGATGGTAAAGGATTTCACAATCATAATCTTTAAGCAACTTTACCCATTTGCGCTACCGAAGATTCAAATCCTTCTGCTGAAATATATACTGCAAACTCTTATATCTCACATTTAGACCCATACAGATAATGCCTCCAAATCTTTAGTGCAAATACTACAACTGCCATGTCTAGATCATGTGTCGTATAATTCGCTTCATGCTTTTTTAACTGATGAGAAGCATAAGCAATCACTCTCCTGTTCTGCATCAACACACACCCTAATCCAACTCGGGAAGCATCACAGTATATAGTAAACTTCTCACCCTCTGTTGGTAATGCTAATACTGGAGCACTTGTGAGGCAAGACTTCAAAGTCTGAAAACTGCTCTCACACTCATCAGTCCACAGATATCGCTCCTATTTCTGAGTTAGCTTAGTCAATGGAGCTGCAATTCTAGAGAAATCCTTCACATACCGCCTATAATACCCTACCATACCCAGAAAACTATGGACTTCAGAAACACAGGTAGGTTGAGGCCAACTTGCAACTGCTTTAATCTTCTGAGGATCCACCTTAATACCATCCTTATAAATCATATGCCCTAGAAAACACACTTTGGTTAGCCAGAACTGGCATTTAGATAGCTTAGCATATAGCTGATGCTCTTGAAGTGTCTGCAATACCATCCTTCAATTCTCTGTATGCTCCTCCTCTCCCCTAGAATAGATAAGGATGTCATCTATGAACACTGAGATAAACTTATCCAAAAATGGCCTGAACACCCTGTTCATCAAATCCATAAATGCAGTTGGTATATTAGTCAACTCGAATGGCAACACCAAGAACTCATAATTCCCATATCGGGTTCTGAAAGTAGTCTTAGGTATATCACCCTTCTTAATCTTTAACTAGTGATACCCAGATCTCATATCAATCTTCGAGAAATGACTGGCACCCTGTAATTGATCAAATAGGTCATCTATCTGTGGCAACAAATATTTGTTCTTCACTGTCACCTTGTTTAGCTGCCTATAATCGATGCACATTCTTAAGGAGCCATCCTTCTTCTTTACAAACAACACTGGAGCACCCCAAGGAGAACTACTCTATCTAATGAATCCTCTATCCAATAACTCCTGCAACTACCTTTAATTCTTTCAGTTCTGCTGGTGCCATCCTGTAAGGAGGAATGGATATCAGATCGGTGCCTGAATATACCTCAATCTCAAACTCTATCTCCCTATCTGGGGGTAATCCTAGCAACTCTTCAGGAAACACATCAGGAAACTCTTGAACTATAGGTATCTAATAAAGCTCTACTGAAGACTTATGCACATCTATTACATATGCCAAATAAGTTGAACAACCTTTCCCTATCATCCTCCTAGCCTGGATAGCAGAAACCATATTAACTCTGAACTCTCGTCTATCACTCAGAGACTCAAACTCTGGCTGCCCCTCAGGCTGAAACTTAACTTTCTTCTCATAACAATCAATGACTACACGGTGTGTTGTGAGCCAATCCATACTCATAATAATATCTAGCTCTAACACTGGCAGTTCTATCAAATCAACACGCAATATGTTGTCATCAATTTCAATCACACAATCAGGATAGTAAGAATCCACATCTATACTTCCACCCATTGGTGTAGCTATCACTAAAGGCACATTTAACAATTTCCTTTCCTTATTCAATTTAGGTGCAAACTGAGGTGACACAAAGGAATGCATAGCACCAGAATCAAATAAGGCATCATGAATCTCATTCTGAATCAAAATAGTACTTGTAACCACATTGTTTGATCTCTGTACCTCCTGTGTATTAACTGTAAATACTTGCCCCTGACCTCTGCTCGCTGGGGCCTGACTACTGCTAGGAGCCTGTCCTCCTCTGCCTCTCTCTCTACCGGAAGCCTCTCTGACTCATCTATACTTTAGGCTGAGAAACTGAAGCAGATGGCTGCTGCTTACCCTACATAGGACATCTGCTAATATAGTGACCATGCTACCCACATCTCAGGTAGGCACTAGATTGACGCCAACACTCCCTTCCATGCCTTCGTCCACATAAACCATAAATAGGTACACTAGGCATCTGTGCAGCTGGTCTAGAGGAACCCTGAGAATATGCAGGTGTTGACTGTACCACTGGTGGTCCTCTACTCTGAACCCTCCTCCTCTGACTACCTGATGAAGGTCGCTGATCAAATCAAGGCACTAGCTCTACCTATCTAGGCTGGGAGCTGCACGTCCCCTTCATACTCTAGGCTCCTGGTCCTTCTTTCCTCTTCTGATCTCTTTTAGCCCTCTTTGTCTTATATTTCTCTTTCATTTGAGTAGCTTTGTCGATAACTGTCGTCAGAGATGTAAATTTCGTAGCCAATACAGCATTATGAAGCGAAGCATATAACCCTCTCCTGAACCTGCTGATAAGATCCACTTCAGTAGGAACAATGTGAGTAGTATACCTACTCAGCCTGATGAACTCCTCTGCATACTCCTCTACTAATCAATCTCCCTGCTTTAACTGTTCAAACTGAATCAGATTTTGGGTCTTCACTCCCTCTGTAATAAATTCATCAATCAACCCTTGATGAAACTCAACCTATCTAGGAGGATGCTCACCATACAATCTAGGCTCCATCCTATGAGAAAACCAGTTTCAAGCTTTCCTCTTCCACAATAGGCCAACTAACTCCACAGCTCTAAAGTCAGAACAAGGTAGTCTCCTAACTACCTTCTTAACCTCCTCTAGAAAATCTATTGGATCACTACCTCTGTCGCCCCTGAACTCTGTTAAGTTTTGCTTCAGAAAGCTAAACATAGTTACTCCATCCTCCTCAATAACTCTGCAGCCTCCCCGTACAGCAGGCTCCCCAGGAACCCTAACTGGCAGTACCGGAGCTGGTGCAGCTGGCACTGCCTCTAGTGCAATAGGTGGGGGCATTGCTGCTAGAAACTAATGGTGGCATATTTTGACGTTCCCGCCTTAAATCTACTAATTCCCTGTGTAACTCCATCATCCCTCTCATCATATTAACTCTTTAGGGATCATCGCCTCTTTCTGTATCCTCTGTAGTCCATCGAGATCTGGACAGACCCTCTAAAACTGAATACTCTCTGACTAGCGACTCATTGGAGGCTACCTCTACCTCCCTAGTATCTCTATCCCTATCATCGAACATCTTTGTAATCTGTCAAAAAAATAAGAAATGTACTCAGTATATTACAAAAATGCAGAATACTAACACATATCAGACGAATATAGTAAAAGATGACACAAGAATTCCTATGCTTCATGGCTTACTTAATTCTACCCATTATGTACTTATACACTATTCCTCTGTAATTTAGGTACTATTCATCTATAACCTAAAGCTCTGATATTTGTAACCTAATGCTCTGATACCACCTCTATCACAACCCATTTCCGGATTACGACGGTCCTACGATGCAGGAAATGCCAATAGCGACTGGCACCCATAGAACCTAGTACCACATGCAAATATCTAAAACCATCAATCAATTAATCCATTTACTTAATTACTATTCATTCTACAATTCTGTAAACTATCTGTAATTTTATGCTGTTAGCTGTAACATCCATCATCATAGATCATATCAATACTCAAATATCATATAATATCATACAAACATGTTCATATCCTAACTAACCGATACATACCCCATGGAGCAGCTAGATTATGAATATCAACATACTGTATTTAAAATAATTACATCGATAACAAAAGACTGCAGGAATCCACAGAGAGTCTGAAATTGGGATTCTGCTATCTACTTAGCACCTGAAATGGGTAAACAAGGAAAGAAGTGAGTATATAAGATACTCAATGAATCTAATATGCATCGCCAATGAATATAGTTTGGATAAATAACAATTGATAACAAATGAAACAATGATGTCAATATGTGAATATCATCAAATTATAGAATCAATAACAGGTGATGACAGAATGGTCAATAGTGTAATACCCTAGAAAGTCAAAACTCATATGTATGATTTAATTTTCAGTATGTGGTTTAAAGGCATTGAAATGATGGGAAATAATTTTAGAGACACAGTTAGAAAGCAAACTAATTACTTTTTCGGGAAGCGGCGATGTCGGGAACACTGCCGAGAAATTAGCAGTCCGATTAACAGAAGAATTTTTGAATCTGACCAGGGGGTAAAAGATCACCTTAATGCATGTGTAATTTTGGTAAAAAGAAAGAAGTAAAAAATATTTAGGAACACTGAAAAAGTAACCAATGGCAAAATTATAAATAAATAGAATTTTAATATGAATAGTGGAAATGAGTCTGTCTGAGTTACAGAATAGCTCTGAAACTATTTTTATAAATAAGGATAAATTAAAATAAGCCTATTGAATCCCCACATTGGAATCTGAAACCTAACAGAATTGACAAAATAAATTACAGAAGAAGTTGGGGTCAAAGTGTAACTCATGAAAGTTTAAGGACCAAAATATAAATAACCATTATGATTTTTATATAAAAACATGCCTTAGAAATTATTTGCCATCTTCTTCCTTCTTGCTATTCTTGGTCGAACCATTCTTTTATTTCTCTTTCATTTCTACTTCAATTTCCAAGCTTGTTTCCTTAAGAAAATTGATAGAAAATCTAACTACAAACCTAGTTCTACCATTCTCCACCATTAATTTACTAGAAAGCTTAAAGAAAACCACGAAAAATTGAAAGGGAGATTTCGGCTGCTACATCACTTTGAGGTAAGGAAGTGTTTTGTTTGAATTTATGGTTTATTTACATGAATTTGATGATGAATTGAATGGGTTTTAGGTTAGATTGCATCAATTGATGCATTTTGATAGAAATGCCTAATTTGCCTAACCTAAATAAAGTTGTATGCCTTAGCTATGTTAATTAGAGTTAATTTATATTAATTGATATTAGAATATATTAATTGGAGGACATTAAGTAACTAATTGATGGTTAATTTGGTGTACAACATAAAGATTGCCAAAGTTGCCCTATTTTCCTCATTTGAAGAATTGTGGTGGAAATCAATTTTTCAACACATTTGGAAGGTTTAGGTGAGTTATATATGCATCAAATAACATGCCTAATACCTTAGATTGAACATTGGAAACCATTCTTGAAAACCTTGTTTTGGCCGAATGCATTATACTATTCATGCCTTTGAATTTTGTTTAGTTTTCCTTTATAATTCCATGCCAATTTGATCATTTCAATTGTGTTTGCTATTGTATATTTGATACTGTAATACCTTAGTTAAAACGTAGAACCCAAACCATAAAGAGTTACTTGGAGAAATTTTAACTTGACTTAAATGTTGTGATTTGCTATATGTTTCTGCTTGAATTTCACATGTATGCATGTTATATGATGTGTTTGTATAAATAGAGAGGATTTAAAGGCTGTTAGGAAGCAATTAGGTAAAATTTAGTTTTTGGTGAACTAGGAGCAAAATGGTCATTTCACACCCTTTGAGTTTTTAATGGAAATTAACTTTATATTTGATGATAAAATAGAATATTATGACATGAAAATATACGTATAATGATCAAATGAATTATTGTTAGAAGATTAAAGTCGGTAGAAAATAATTCTGAGAAAAGTTAATCAGATAGGAATCCAATTCGAACTAGGAGTAGTATAGTCTTTTCCTAAGGTATATGGACTTATATGGTATATGCAAGCCTATGGTAATCATTTTAAGTTAACATAAATCAAACCATTGGATGAAAAGATCAAGAATTGAATGGTTAGTAAGCAAGGTTGCATAATTTTTATTATAGAATCAATGTATAGGATTACACACTTGATATCTAGGTGGATTTTTCCCACCTTTTCTTCTTCCTTAGCCATTTTCACCAACCAAGCTTTCTTTTTCTTCCTTTCAAGTTTCGTCCACCATTGAACCATGTCATACCAAGTTGTTTTCTTTCATTTTTTTTATCCAAACTAACTAATTCCATCATTCTAAACACAATTATAACCTTAGATTCAAAGAAAAAACAAGAAAAGTTGATAAATTAAAGCTTTGAAGATTTCAAAGAACTATTGCAAAAGTAAGTGATTTTACCATTCTTTTGGTTTAATTTTGATCCTAAGATGTTCCTTGATAGTAATTAGTATAAAATATGTGTTTAGGTTGGAAGAAAACTCAAAAGTTGGAAGGAAACCCTAACTTAGAAAAGGTAAGATTCAAATGTGTTATTTTGATGGAGTTTTGGTTCAAATGTGTTGTATTTGATGTATTTGTAATGAATTAATAGCCATTTGATGGAAATAAATCCATTTGCTGGAAGTTCTTGCTTGGCCGAATCATGTAGTGTTCAAAAGTGAAGTTGTACTTTGGTGTTTAATAGGTTTAAAAGCTTGAATGTTATGCCTTTGATGTATATTTGTGTTGTTTGAATAATTGGTGTTGAAAAAGGAAGAATTGGAGTGAATTCTAACTAGACCGAACCATATTGAGTTTATAGGTTCAATGTGTTAGGTTGAAGTAATTAGGAAGGAAAGGTTTGAATATGGATTAATGGTATATGTAATGTAAATGTAAGTTTAGATATGGAAATGGTGATTGATATAAGTACTTGGAAGGTAAACTTGGAATTTGATGTATGTTTGATATGGAATGTTGAACTAAGTGTATATAAGTTCTTGACTTGGCATAATAGTGATGAATATATGAAATGTAAGTCAAATGTGGTGATAGAAATGTGTTTGATGCATAAAGGATTGGAAAAAGTGTTAATTGTGTAATGTGATGTCTATAGTGTATATTGTGTATGTTTGATGTTTTTTGATGTGAATGATGTATTATGTAATGTTTTCAAGTCTTAATGGAGTGTTATATTTGGAAATACATGAACCGTCGAGTACTCTAGCTGGGAGTGTCGAGTGGCAGGCCACTTAGGGCCTCCGAGTGTGTTTGGGGGATAAAGTGAACAGTTTGCTTAAAAGGTAAGTCTATATGTATAATCATGCATGATTTGCATCATATATCTCATAAAATGTCATTTGGAATGATAAACTAGCACTTGATATCCAAAAATACTTATAGTGCATTTTTACTCCAAAATAAGCCCATCGAAACGACTCAAATCGACCTAAACTTTGACTGGCTATAAAATAAAACCTAAAAACCCAATTGAACCCCCCACTTGGCCCAATCTTTTAGTTTTTTCCTAAGCTTTAAAATGGTACCTCATGGTCCACCTAAATCCATTGATAGCATAGTTAACCAGAAACTATTCAAAAATCCCAAAATGGACTCGTCACGGCGAGTGCCAATTGCGGCAACGCAATTGAGCCCCGCCAGCCATTTTTTTCACTTGACCCAAATTTGTTCTATTATTCATTATAAATATATATTGGATTGTTCCACAGCTATATGAGCTATATTTACTCTATTTTTATTGTTCTATTGAGACACACCCATATGGTACTATAATAGGGCTACCTCGATGCTGTAGCAGGTAATTCCATTGACCGTGTGCACACTGGTATTCATTGGACCCTTGCTAGGGAGGGCTATCATATTCTCTAGCCGTAAGGAGTGATCTTCCTTAGGTACATTGGATTATGCACGATTGTGCTATTACAGTGCGATTGCACGTTTCACTGGACCCAATCCTGTTATATCATATGAGAGTTGACTCATGCACTAGATATTTATATGGAAACCTGTTTCACCCTTTATTTGTCATCTTATATTATTCTACAGGTGAATTGTGAGCGATCATGGTATTATGAACATCTATTATATTTATATATATATATATATATATATATATATTCACTGAGTATTTTTTTATACTCACCCCCGTAGTTGTTATTATTTTTCAGGGCCGCAGTGAGACTTGAATTCCATTGGCACTTTCTATCCTTGCCTTGGAATTTTTCTACTTGTAACATGTAATACTTGAGTCTTAAAAGTATATGTAAATATTTGTACAGTATCAGAGATTCCATGGTACTGTAACCTAAGGAGTGACATTTATATGTGTGCTTGTATTTCTTATAGTTTTTCTTATAGACTATGCTATGGATGTATATAGCTTGAGATATATATTTATATGAGTTGAGTTGATATTGGAGGTTGAGAGTGATGTTGATTATAAAGTGATATTGGAAGTGTTTATTGCTTTTTCTACAGTGGGGTATAGCCTCATATTAGAGGAGATGTTGCCAAAATTTTAGTAGAATTATTAAGCTATATTTGAGTTGAATATTTGAATTGCTTGCCACATCATACAGATAATTGGGTTCTTCATGGTTCTGGTAGCTTAGGCAACACCCGTACCCTAGGACCGTTGTGGCTCCCAGGTTGGGTCGTGACAGATACCTATTATGTTGCCTATAATGTGGTTTGTTTGTTGGATGATTGGGCATGCCACACTTGCACCCAACCCTAACCTATTGGCTTGCCATTTTGTGCCCACCAACTATTTGATTAAATGCCTAGTTGTTTTCACCTTGGCCTATTGCTTTGTATTCCATAGGCCTACCATTTGAATGCCATCGTCGCCAATGACATTGGCATTCCAATTGGCCTACCGTTTTCCTTTGTTGAGCTAACTTTTGTTCCATGTCTTTATTAATTACCAGACCACTTGTCATTGATTATATATCATCTATTGCAATGCCATTGATTCTATTGATAATTGATAGATTGATATTGAGTTTATTGATATGGAGGATACCATTGTTGCATAATAGTGTCCATTGATATGTTGTTTCCTTATATTAATCTTAATGTGGTTTGACAGAGCTATCGCTCCGACAGGGTAATGGGAAAATACTGTCGACGATGTGCACAATGTATTACTGATGCCCTAGCTAAGAAGGGTTATAGTCCTGGCCATAAGACCTGATCAGTCTTATGCTTATTGATATGGATATTACTGGAGATTGTATGTTCGCATATAGTCTATACTGATTCTACTGGAGATTGTATGATTTCATACAGTCCATCCCTTTATCTGTCTTTTTGTATGATACCGAGCCTATGATATGTTTATTAACTATTCTGTCACCACCTGTTATTGATTCTGTAAATTGCTTATATTGACCTATTGGCACCATCGTTCCATTTGTTTCCTATTATTTTATTAGTAATGCATATAGATTCACTAAGTATCTTATAAACTCACCCTTTTGCTTTGTTTACCCTTTCAGAAGAGGAGGTAACTACAGAATCCCATTGTCTGTCATCCAAGGATTTTTGCTTACTGTCATTTGATGTATATATTTTGAATTCTATATTTTGATGTTCATAATCTAGCTGCTCCATGGGGTATGTATGGGATAGTTAGGATATGAATATTTGTATGTATGTGATGATGTTTTATGATATATAATGATAATATGAGATGTGATGATAATTACTACATCCAACAACACTAGATTACAGAAATAATTACAGAATGACAGAATGAATGGTAATTAAGTAAAATGGATAATTAAATTGTGGATTATAAAGATGCATGTGATACTGGGTTCTACGGGTGCTGGTCGCCATTGGCATCTCCCGCATCCTAGGACCTTCGAAATCCAAAAATGTGTCATGACAGAGGTGATATCAGAGCTCCAGGTTATAGACAATAGAGCTTAGAGTTACAGATGAATAGTACTTAAAATACAAAGGAATAGTGACTAAATACAGAATGGGGTAGAATTAAGTAAACCATGAAGCATAGGATTTTCTTTGTCATCTTTTGTTGTTATCATCTGTTATATATTAGTATTCTGCGTTTTTGTTATATTATGAGTATGTTTTTGTTTTTCCCGATAGATGACAGAGATGTCCGATGATAGGGACAGAGATGCCAGGGAGGCAGAGGTAGCCTACAATGATTCATTAGTTACGGAGATTTTAGTTTCAGAGGGTCTGTCCCGATCTTGATGGACTACAGAGGATACAGAGAGGGGCGATGACCCCTAGAGAGTTGAGATGATGAGGGGATTGATGGAGTTACGTAGGGATATAACTGATTTGAGGCGGGAATGTCAGAATGTACCGCCACCACCTATTCCAGCAGTAGTGCCTCCACCTGTGGCACCAGAGGTAGTTCCAGTGGCACCAGCTCCTATCCAGCCAGTAGGGGTTCTTGGGGAGCCTGCTGTACATGGAGGCCGTAGAGTCATTGAGGAGGGTGGTGTATCTATGTTTAGCTTTTTGAAGCTAAACCTACTGGAGTTCAGGGGCAATAGAGGCAGTGACCCCGTAGATTTTTTGGAGGAGGTTGAGAAGGTAGTTAGGAGACTACCTTGTTCTGAGTTGAGAGCAGTAGAGCTTGTTGGGCTGTTATTGAAAGGAAAGGCGTGGGCTTGGTTTCGAGGAGGATTGAGCCCAAGTTATATGGTGAGCATCCACCTACATGGATCGAGTTTCGACAGGGGCTTATTAATGAGTTTATTATAGAGGGGGGTGAAGACAAATAACCTGATTCAGTTTGAGCAGTTGGAGCAGGGTAACAGGTATGTTGAGGAGTATGCAGAAGAGTTCATTAGGCTGAGTAGATATGCTACTTACATTGTACCTACTGAAGCGGATCTGATTAGCAGGTTTAGGAGGGGTCTTCATGCTGCACTTCATAATGCATTGTTGGCTACAAAATTTACTTCTCTGACGACGGTTATTGATAAGGCTACACAGATAGAACAGAAATATAAAACAGAGAGGGCAAAGAAGGATCAGAAGAGGAAATGAGGTCCAGGATCTTAGGTTAGGAGGGGGAGAGCAACTCCCAGCCTAGGCAGGTAGAGACAGTGCCTCGATTTGATCAAAGATCATCAGTTAGTAGTCAGAGAAGAAGAGCACAGAGTAGGGGACCGCCAGTAGTTTATTTAACACCTACCTATTCTTAGGGTTCTTTAAGACCAGCTGCACAGACACCCAATATTCCTAGTTGTGGGTTTTGTGGACTGAGACATGGAGGGGAGTGTTGGAGACAGACTGGTGCTTGTTTAAGATGTGGCCAGCAGGGCCACTATGCTAACAGATGTCCATTGAGGGGTGAGCAACAACCATCTGCTACGGTTTCTCAGCTGACGGTACAAACGAGTCAGAATGTGGGCAGAGAGGCTTTAGGCGGAGGTAGAGGCAAAGGAGGATAGGCTCTCAGTAGTAGTCAGGCCCCAGTGGGTAGGGGTCAGGGCAGAGTATTTACAGTCAACACTCAGGAGGCTCAAAGATCAGACAATGTGGTCACAGGTACTATTCTGATTCAAAATGAGATTGCAGATGCCTTATTTGATTTTGGTGATACTCATTCCTTTGTGTCACCACACTTTGCACATAAATTGAATAAGGAAAGGACATTGTTAGATGTGCCTTTAGTGATTGCTACTCCGGTGGGTGAGAGTGTTGATGTGGATTATTTCTATCCTAATTGTGTGATTGAGATTGATGATAACATATTGCGTGCTGATTTGATTGAACTGCCAGTGTTGGAGTTAGATGTTATTTTGGGTAGGGATTGGCTTACAAGGCATCGAGCAGTTATTGATTATTATCAGAAGAAGGTTAGGTTTCAGCCTGAGGGGCAGCTAGAGTTTGAGTTTTAGGGTGATATATGGGAGTTCAGAGTTAACCTGGTTTCTACTATCCTGGCTAAGAGGATGATTGGGAAAGGCTGCTCAGCCTATTTAGCTCATGTGATAGATGTGCAGAAGTCTTTTGTAGATATTGATCAGATACTGGTAGTTCGGGAGTTTCCTGATGTGTTTCCTGAGGAGTTGCTAGGATTGCCCCCCCAGATAGGGAGATTGAGTTTGAGATTGAGGGACATATAGGCACTGATCCCATATCCATTCCTCCATATAGAATGGCACTAGCTGAATTGAAGGAATTGAAGGTGTAGTTACAGGAGTTATTGGATAGAGGGTTCATTAGACCGAGTAGTTCCCCTTAGGGTGCACCAGTATTGTTTGTAAAGAAGAAGGATGGCTCTTTGAGGATGTGTATAGATTACAGGGAGCTGAATAAGGTGACAGTTAAAAACAAGTATCCATTACCTCAGATAGATGACTTGTTTGATCAGCTGCAGGGTGCTAGCCATTTTTTCAAAGATTGATCTGAGGTCTGGGTATCATCAGTTGAAGATTAAGAAGGGTGATGTACCTAAGACTACTTTTAGGACCCAATATAGGCATTATGAGTTCTTGGTGTTGCCATTCAGGTTGACCAATGCACCGATTGCATTTATGGATCTGATGAATAGGGTGTTCAGGTCATTTTTGGATAAGTTTATCATTGTATTCATTGATGACATACTTATCTATTCTAGGAGTGAGGAGGAGCATGTGAAGCATTTGAGGATTGTATTGCAGACACTTTGGGAGCATCAGTTATATGCTAAGCTATCTAAATGCCAGTTCTGGATAACCAAAGTGTGTTTCCTTGGGCATGTGATATGCAAGGATGGTATTAAGATGGATCCTCAGAAGATTGAAGCAGTTGTGAATTGGCCTCAGCCTACCAGTGTTTCTAAATTTCGCAGTTTTCTGGGTATGGCAAGGTATTATAGGAGGTTTGTGAAGGATTTCTCTAGGATTGCAGCTCCATTGACTAGACTAATGCGAAAACAGGAGCGTTATTTGTGGACTGATGAGTGTGAGCGTAATTTTTAGACTTTGAAGTCTTGCCTCACAAGTGCTCCAGTATTAGCATTGCCATCAGAGGGGGAGAAATTCACTGTGTATTATGATGCTTCTCGGATTGGATTAGGGTGTGTACTGATGCAAAACGGGAGAGTTATTGCTTATGCTTCTCGTTAGTTAAAGAAGCATGAAGCGAATTATTTGACATATGATCTGGAGATGGCAGCTGTGGTATTTATATTGAAGATTTGGAGTCATTACTTGTATGGATCGAAATATGAGATATATACTGATCATAAGAGTTTATAATATATATTTTAGCAGAACGATCTAAATCTTCGACAACGCAGATGGGTGGAGTTACTTATGGATTATGATTGTGACATCCTTTATCACCTGGGAAAAGCCAATGTAATGGATGATGCACTGAGCAGGATGTCCATGGGTAGTTTAGCTCATATAATGGTTGGTAGGAGACCCTTGATCTAAGAGATGAGGGATTTGGCAAATATGGGAGTGGAGTTGGATTTGGGATCCCAGGATCGTAACCAGGCTCTGATAGCCCAATTTCGGGTGAAGTCATTATTGCTTGATGATATTAAAGTGGCTCAGGATAGGGATCCTTATTTACTGAAGCTTAAGGGAGATGTGCAAAATGGTAAGCTGACAAAGTTTACAGTGGACAATGGTATACTGAAGTGTGGAAAGCGTATATGTGTACCTGATATGGATGGGCTATGGGATCGGATAATGAGAGAGGCTCATTACTCGGCATACAGTGTACATCTAGGGATTACAAAGATGTACCATGATCTGAGAGATGTATATTGGTGGCCTGGTATGAAGAAAGATGTGGCTCAGTTTGTTTCCAAATGCTTAGCCTGTCAGTAGGTTAAGTTTGAGCATCAGAAGCCATCAGGGTTGCTTCAGGAGATTGAGTTGCCAGAGTGGAAATGGGAGCAGGCAACTATGGATTTTGTAGTGGGTCTACCGAGGACTATGAGGAGTTATGACTCCATATGGGTGATTGTAGACCGGTTGATGAAATCTGCTCATTTTCTAGAGGTTAAGACCAGTTATACGGTAGCTCAATATGCACAGTTGTATGTGGATAAGATTGTGCGACTTCATGGAGTTCCTTTGATGATCATTTCAGATAAAGGTACACAGTTCACTTCACAGTTTTGGCAAAAATTTCAAGAGGCTATGGGTACCCAGTTACGGTTCAGTACTGCTTTCCATTCATAGACTAATGGATAGTCGGAGAGGACAATCCAAACTTTAGAGGATATGCTTAGATTGTGTGTTTTGGATTTCAAAGGTAACTGGGATTATTATCTTCCATTGATTGAGTTCTCTTATAATAACAGTTTCCACTCTTTTGTTGGTATGGGGCTCCATTTGAAGCATTATATGGTAGAAAATATAGATCTCTAGTGTGTTGCATGGAGCCAGAGGAGAAGCAGCTAGAGGGCTAGAGTTGATCAGAGAGACCATGGAGAAAGTGCCTATGATCAGAGATCGGATGAGGACTATCTTCAGTAGGCAGAAGAGTTATGCTGATCCGAAGAGGAAGGATGTACATTTTGTAGTTAGTGATCATGTCTTCCTTAAGATCTCACCGATGAGGGGTATTATGAGATTTGGGAAGAGGGGAAAGTTATCACTAAGGTTTATAGGCCCATTTGAGATTCTTGAGAAGATAGGTAATGTGGCCTATAGATTGGCTCTTCCACCCAATATGAGCCATGTACATCCGGTTTTTCACATCTCGATGCTATGAAAATATGTGTTTGATCCATCACATATATTGGAGATACAGGATGTGGGACTTACTTATCGTATGAGGAGCTTTCAGTGGAGATAGTTGATCGACAAGTTAAACAGTTGCAGAATAAAGAGATCCCTATGGTTAAGGTGCTTTGGAGAAATCAGTCGATGGAGGAATGTACTTGGGAGAGCGAGCAGGAGATGAGAGGTAGATATCCATTCCTGTTCCAGCAGTGAGGTATGTATTTTATTTAAATTCGGGGATGAATTTATTTGAAGAGGGGTAAAATATAATACCCTAGAAATTCATAACTCATATGCATGATTTAATTCTCAGTATGTGGTTTAAAGGCATCAAAATAATGGGAAATAATTTTAAAGACAGTTAAAAAGCGAACTAATTACTTTTCCAGACAGTGGCGGTGTCGGGAACACTGCCAAGAAAGTAGCAATCCGGTTAGCAGAAGAATTTCTGAATCTGACCAGGGGGTAAACGATCACCTTAATGCATGTGTAATTTTGGTAAAAAGAAAGAACTGAAAAATATTTAGAAACATTGAAAAAGTAACCAATGACAAAATTGTAAATAAATGGAACTTTAAGGTGAATAGTGAAAATGAATCTGTCTGAATTACAGAATGACTCTGAAACTATTTTTATAAATAAGGATAAATTAAAATAAGCCTATTGAATCCCTACATTGGAATCTAAAACCTGACAGAATAAATTACAAAAGAAGTTGGGGTCAAAGTGTAACTCATGAAAGTTTAAGGACCAAAATGTAAATAACCATTAAGATTTTTATATAAAAACATGCCTTAGAAATTATTTGCCATCTTCTTCCTTCTTGCTATTCTTGGCCGAACCATTCTTTCATTTCCCTTCCATTTCTACTTCAATTTCCAAGCTTGTTTCCTTAAGAAAATTGATAGAAAATCTAACTGCAAACCTAGTTCTACCATTCCCCACTATTATTTTGCTAGAAAGCTTAAAGAAAACCAAGAAAAATTGAAAGGGAGATTTCGGCTACTATATCACTTTGAGGTAAGAAAGTGTTTTGTTTGAATTTATGGTTTATTTAGATGAATTTGATGATGAATTCAATGGATTTTAGGTTAGATTACATCAATTGATGCATTTTGATAGAAATGCCTAATTTGCCTAACCTAAATGAAGTTATATGCCTTCGCTATGTTAATTAGAGTTAGTTTATGTTAATTGATGTTAGAATATGTTAATTGGAGGTCATTAGGTAACTAATTGATAGTTAAATTAGTGTAGAACATAAAGATTGCTAAAGTTGCCCTATTTGCCTCATTTGAAGAATTGTGGTGGAAATCAATTTTCCAAGGCATTTGGAATATTTAGGTGAGTTCTATATGCATCAAATAACATGCCTAATACCTTAGATTGAAAATTGGAAACTATTCTTGAAAACCTTGTTTTGGACGAATGTATTATACTATTCATGCCTTTGAATTTTGCTTAGTTTTCCTTTGTAATTCCATACCAATTTGATCCTTTCAATTGTGTTTGCTATTGTATATTTGATACCCATTGTGTTGCCTACAATGTGGTTTGTTTGTTGGATGATTGAGCATGCCAAACTTGCACCCAACCCTAACTTATTGGCTTGCCATTTTGTGCCCACCAAGTATTTGATTAAATGCCTAGTTGTTTTTGCCTTGGCCTATTGCTTTGTATTCCATAGGCCTACCATTTGAATGCTATCATCACCAGCAACATTGGCATGCCAATTAGCCTACCATTTTGCTTTGTCGAGCCAACTTTTGTTCCATATCTTTATTGATTACAAAACCACTTGTCATTGATTATATATCATCTATTGCAATGCCATTGATTATATTGATAATTGATTGATTGATATTGAGCTTATTGATATGGAGGATACCATTGTTGCATAATGGTGTCCATTAACATATTGTTTCCTTATATTGATCTTAATGTGGCTTGACAGAGCTACCGCTCTGACAGGATAGTGGGAAAATACTGTCGGCGATGTGCACATTGTATTACTAATGCCCTAGCTATGAAGGGTTATAGTCCTGGCCATAAGACCTAATTAGTCTTATGCTTGCTGATATGGATATTATTGGAGATTGTATGTTCGCATATAGTCCATACTAATTCTACTGGAGATTGTATGATTTCATACAGTCCATCCCTTTATCTGTCTTTCTATATGATACCGAGCTTATGATATGTTTATTGACTATTCTGTCACCACCTGTTATTGATTCTATAAATTGTTTTTATTGACCTATTGGCACCATTGTTCCATTTGTTACCTATTTATTTTATTGGTGATGCATATAGATTCACTGAGTATCTTATAGACTCACCTTTTTGCTTTGTTTACCCTTTCAGGAGAGGAGTAGACTGCAGAATTCCATCATCTATCATCGAAGGATTTCTGCTTGCTGTCATTTGATGTATATATTCTGAATTTTGTATTTTGATGTTCATAATCTAGCTGCTCCATGAAGTATATATGGGATAGTTAGGATATGAACATTTGTATGTATGTGATGTTGTTTTATGATATATAATGATAATATGAGATGTGATGATAATTACTACAGCCAACAACACTAGATTATAGAAATAATTACAGAATGACAGAATGAATGATAATTAAGTAAAATGGATAATTAAATTATGGATTATAGAGATGCATGTGATACTGGATACTACAGGTACCGATCGCCATTGACATCTCCCGCATCCTAGGATCGTCGCTATCCAAAAACGGGTCGTGACAAATAGTCATATCAAAGGTTTGGTATAATATGGTAAGACAGATAAAGGGCTAGAACGTTGGGGACTATATGTAAACATACAGTTAATCTCATATCAGTAAACATAAGACTGATCAGGTCTTACAGCTAGGACCAAAATCCTTCCTAGCTAGGGCATCAGTAAACAATGTGCACATTGCCGACAGTATGTACCCACTACCCTGTCAGAGCGACAGCTCTGTCAAGCCATATTAGGGTCAATACAAGAGTGAAACATGTCATTAGATACCATTATGCAACAATGATTTCACAAATAGCAATTATCTCAATATTAGTCATTTCAAATAGCAATTGGATCAAAGGAATAACAATAAGCAATAGTTATGCAATGACAATTGGTTTGGTAAACAACAAAGGTATGGAACAAAGTTAAGTTATACATTGGCAAATGGTAGGCATAATTGGTATGTCAATGTCACTGGCGATAATGACATTCAAATTGGTAGGCCTATGGATGAAGGAATGATAGGCCAATGGCAAAACAACTAGGCATTTCATCAGATACATGGTGGGTATAATAGGGCAAGCCATTATATTAAGTTTTGGTGCAAAGTTGGCATTGCCCATTCAATCAACAACAAAGCCATAATCAAGGTATCACAATAGGCAACAATTATACAATAATAAACAACATTTAAAGGATCAAATTGGCTTAGGAAACAGGAAGAAAAACAAACAATTTTCCATTGGGTGAATAGTACCCAATGGTTCGGCCAAAATGGGTCATTCAAGGGAGGTTTTCAATTTCAATTTCAATGTATTAGACATGTTAAATGATGCATATTAAACTCACCTAATACTCCAAATTGCTTAGGAAAAATGATTTCCCACCAATAGCTTGAAATGAGGCAATATTCACAACTATATGTAACTTGATTTTCTACAATAAAACAACCACAAATTAATCATCCATTAGCTTCTAATTAACATATTCTAAGCTTAAATAACATAAACTAACATTAATTCATCAAGCCAAATCATACAACTTCTATTAGGGTTTGGAAATTAGGGAAAATGGTTCAAATGCATCAATTGATGCAATCTAACACCATACCCATATAATTCAACATCTAAAACAAACATAAAACTAAACAAACTAATTCCTTACCTCAAGATGAAGATCCACCCAAAATTTCCCTTCAGGGCTTCTTTGGTTTTCGTTGTGATTTCAAGAAAGAAATGGATGAAGGATGGAAGAACCAAGCTTAAATTCAAGTTTTCTTAAGAAATTTTGGTTGGAAAATGAAGAAGAAATGGAGGAAGAATGAAAGAAAGGGTTTGGCCACTTTAAAGGAAGAAGATGAAGATGGCAAAAATTATCTTAAGGCATTCTTAAATATTAAGTCAAAATGGCAAATTACCTTTTGGTCCTTAAACTTTCAAGTATTCATACTTTGATCCCAACTTCTTCTATATCAAAAGGCTTATTTTTATTTATACTTATTTATAAAAATAGTTTCAGAGCCATTCTTAAACTCATACAGACTAATTTCTACTATACCCCTCAAAGTTCTATTTATTTATGATTTTGCCATCACTTACTTTTTCAGTGTTCCTAAATGTTTTTCATCCTTTTCTTTTTACCATAATTACACATGCATTTAGATGATCTTTTACCCCCTAATCAAAATTAGAAATTCAACTATTGTCCAGACTGCTATTTTCTCGGCAGTGTTTCTGACACTAACGATTTCTGGAAAAGTAATTCATTCGCTTTCTAACTATGTCTCTAAAATTATTTCCCATCATTTTAATACTTTTAAACCATAAACTGAGAATTAAATCATGTGTTCAAGATATGATTTTCTGGGGCATTACATTAGTATGCATCATTTGTTATGCCTAAAGTGTTAAATTGAAGTTTGGAAACTTACCTTGTAAACCATGTTAGCAAATTTTTGCGTACTTTATGCCTTGTTTTTCCTTGTTTTTCCGTGCCTCTTTGATCCTTTGTATATTGTTTATTGTTGGAAACCAACTGCCTATTGAATAACTACATTGTGTACTTGTTGATTGATATTGGGAAAATTTCAATGTTGCACAAAACCTTGCCAAAATGTCTATCGAATATTGCCTACCAAGTGTTCAATGAAATGCCTAGTTCAAAATCGGTAGGCCTACCATTTGAATGCCATCATCGCTAGAGACATTGGCATGCCAATTGAGCCAACTTTTTGACTTGATTTGTCCAACTTTTGATTCATTCCAATGTTAATTGCTAATCGTAATACCATTGTTAATTGCTTCTTATATTGCTTATCCATTATTATATCGCAGTCTCATTTGATTAAATTCACGAGCCACTGCTACTTGATGAGATTAATAATGTATATTGATATCTATTGACTTGTTTCGTGTTCTTATTGATTCTGATGAGATGTGATAGAGCTACCTCTCCGACAGGGTAGTGGGTATATACTGTTGCAATGTACACATTGTATAATGATACCCTAGCTGGGAAGGGTCAACGGTCCTAACCATAAGACCTGATCGGTCCTAACCATAAGACCTGATCAGTCCTATGTTTATTGATATGAGATTGATATGTGTTTGAAACATATGATATACAAGTTTCATGGCCCTATATCTGTCCTATCTATCTTATCTATCATATCTATGTGATATATATGTTCCATTGACTTGATTACAATTCCATTGTATAGTTTACTGATTCTACAGTCATATATTGCATACTGATATTGATGTGCATATTATTATTCATTGAATATTGGCCTATTGCTATTGATATCCTAGCCATTGTTATTGGTCGATGCATATTAGATTCACTGAGTAATCATTACTCACCCTCTCATTGTTTCCCTTTACAGGTGCAGAGTAGAGGTAGATTCCTGGCTTTTGTTCCTCCAAAAAATTCTACAGTCTGATAAAGACAGTGTAATTAATTTAAATACTGTATCTTTATATATGTGTATTAGATGCTCCATGGGTATTGTATAATGGTATACTTAGATTGTATATATGTGTATGACATATTTTGGAGTATGAATGTAAATGTGTTTATGATGATGGTATTTACAGAAAGATACAGAATGAATGACAGAATAATAGAAAGAATAGTATTTATGTGATTATATAGTTATAGATTGATATGTATAGTATGTGATTGTATAGATGTGATACTGGGTTCTACGGGTGTCGTCGCCTCTGGCATCTCCCGCATCCTAGGACCGTCGCATTCTGGAATCGGGACGTGACAATTATATACATGATTTGCATACTTATAACATGTTAATTTGTTACAGACTGTTGTTTTTACCCAATTTTGCCCATTTGCCAACTGATATGCAAAACCTATTGCTTAATGATTAATTATCTTATTTTCTTGATAATTAATCAACCCTAATGTGATATGATGTATGTTAAATTCACTGAGTATTTTATACTCACTTTGTAGTAGTTTAATATTTTTTAGGTCAGGAGTAGTAGGCGGGTTTTAAATTTATCTTCCTTTGTGAAACCAACAGTCTATTTTTGGCAGTGTAAATGTTTTTAACTTTTTCTTGTATAATATTTTAGTAGCTCTATATATTTGTAATTGGATATAGTTGGGTTGTATTAAGTGATGTATAATATTTTTATATGGAGGTTAATTATATTTATTGCATGGAAGATGAGATGGAATAATAACAGAGTTACAAAATACATAAAATAAAGATATAAATTGAGTAATAGTAAGATAATAATCTGATAGGTTATGGGTTCTACAGATGTCGGTTGCTTTTGGCAGTTCTTACATTTTAGGATCATCATGTTCCAATTTTAGGACGTTATTTAAACCAATACTCAATTACACAATTCTAAAGTTAATTTTGAAAAACTCTTTTGATTCTTAACTTTTTTGTTCTGGCAGCCCTGTTTCTTTTATTCATATCTCATGATATGTTCATCCAATTTCTTTAATTATTTTTCCTAATTAAACTAGACATATGAGGTTCTAATATATCCGAAAATCAGATTTTTCTAAACTCTATTCAATTTATAATGGAATTTTGAATTCAAACTTGAAATTTGTAACTCTAATACCCTATAAATTCCTCTCTCACATGCATAAATTATTTCTCAGTTTATAGTTCATTAGTCTTGAAATGATGGAAAATAATTTTAGAGACATAGTTAGAAAGCTAACTTATTACTTTTCCTAAAATCGGCGGTGTCGGGAACACTGCTGAGAAATTAGCAGTCCGATCAACAGAAGAATTTCTGAAGTTGACCCAAGGGTAAAAGATCACTATAATGCATGTGTAATTTTGGTAAAATGAAAGAAGTGAAAATCATTTAGGAACACTGAAAAAGTAACTAATGGCAAAATCGTAAACAAATGGAAGTTTAAGGTGAATAGTGGAAATGGGTCCGTCGGAGTTACAAAATGACTCCAGAACCATTTTTATAAATAAGTATAAATTAAAATAAGTTTATTTACTCCCATTTTGAAATCCAATTCCTGACTGAATTGACAGAATAAATTACAGAAGATTTTGGACCAAAATGTGATATATAGAAGTTCAGGGAGTTAGTTGTAATTCGCCAATAACACCCAGAAGGCCCAGAGAGCAGACAATGTTGTTACAGGTACTATTCTGATTCAGAACGAGTTAGCAGATGCCTTATTCGATTCAGGTGCTACTCACTCATTTGTGTCACCGCATTTTGCACCTAAATTGAATAAGGAAAGGAGATTGTTAGATGTGCCATTGATGATTGCTACTCCTATGGGTGTTAGTATGGATGTTGATTATTACTATCCTGATTGCATTATTGAGATTGATGATAACATCTTGCATGCTGATTTGATTGAGTTGCCTGTGTTGGAGTTAGATGTTATTTTAGGTATGGATTGGTTGACGAGGCACCAAGCAGTTAAAGACTGTTATCGAAAGAGAGTTAGATTCCAGTCTGAGGGGCAGCCAGAGTTTGAGTTTTAGGGTGATATTCGGGAGTTCCAAGTTAACTTGATTTCTGCTATCCAGGCTAGAAAGATGAATGGGAAAGGCTATTCAGCCTATTTAGCACATGTGATAGATGTACGAAAGTCTTTTGTACAGTTGGATCAGATACCGGTAGTTCAGGAGTTTCCTGATATATTTCCTGAGGAGTTGCCAGGATTGCCCCTGATAGGGAGATTGAATTTGAGATTGAGGTGCATGCAGACACTAACCCTATATCTATTCCACCATACAAAATGGCTCCAACTGAACTAAAGGAATTGAAGATACATTTATAGGAGCTATTGGATTGAGGGTTTATCAGACCGAGTAGTTCTCCTTGGGGTGCACCGGTACTATTTTTAAGGAAGAAAGATGGCTCACTGAGGATGTGTATAGATTACAGGCAGCTGAATAAGGTGACAGTAAAGAACAAGTATCCATTGCCTCGGATAAATGACTTGTTTGATCAGCTGCAGGGTGCTAGCCATTTTTTGAAGATTGATTTGAGGTCTGGGTATCACCAATTGAAGATTAGGAAGGGTGATATACCTAAGACTGCTTTCAGGATCCAATATGGACATTATGAGTTTTTGGTGTTACCATTCGGGTTGACCAATGCACCGGCTGCTTTTATGGATTTGATGAATAGGGTGTTCAGTTCATATTTGGATAAGTTTGTCATTGTATTCATTGATGACATACTTATCTATTCTAGGAGTGAGGAGGAGCATATGGAACATCTGAGGATTGTGTTGCAGACACTTCAGGAGCATCGGTTGTATGCTAAATTATCCAAATGTTAGTTCTGGCTAACCGAAGTGTGTTTCCTTGGGCATGTGATTTGCAAGGATGGTATTAAGGTGGATCCTCAGAAGATTGAGGTGGTTGCTAATTGGCCACACCCTACCAATATTTCAGATGTTCGCAGTTTTTTGGGTATGGCTGGATATTATAGGAGGCTTATGAAGGATTTCTCCCATATTGCAGCTCCATTGACTAGACTAATAAAGAAACAGGAGCGGTATGTCTGGACGGATAAGTGTGACCGCAACTTCTAGACTTTGAAGTATTGCATTACCAGTGCTCCAGTGTTAGCATTACCAGTAGAAGGGGAGAAATTTACAGTGTATTGTGATGCTTCTCAGATTGGTCTGGGATGTGTATTGATGGAGATTGGTAGGGTAATAGCTTTTGCTTCTCATCAATTAAAAAAACATGAAGCAAATTATCTGACACATGATTTAGAGATGGCAGTGGTGATCTTTGCATTGAAGATTTGGAGACATTACTTATATGGATCGAAATGTGAGATATATACTAATCATAAGAGTTTATAGTATATATTTAAGTAGAAGGATTTGAATCTTAGGCAGCGGAAATGGGTGGAGCTACTTAAAGATTACTAGTGTGAGATCCTTT
Source organism: Aleurites moluccanus (assembly GCA_948193065.1). Lineage (NCBI taxonomy): Eukaryota > Viridiplantae > Streptophyta > Magnoliopsida > Malpighiales > Euphorbiaceae > Aleurites > Aleurites moluccanus. Next base: position 40,534 of record CANXYC011343448.1, read on the forward strand.
ATCAACCGAGTAAGGCCAATATAGTGGTTGATGCACTGAGCAGGAAATCGATGGGCAGTCTAGCTCATATTATGATTGGCAGGAGGCCATTGATTAGAGAGATGAGGGAGTTTTCATATTTGGGGGTAGAGTTGGAGTTGGGATCCCAGGATCGGAACCAGGATTTGATAGCCCAATTTCGAGTGAAGTCACTGTTACTGGATGATATTAAAGTGACTCAGGATAGGGATCCTTATCTACTGAAGCTCAAGGGAGAGGTACAGAGTGGAGGATGACAGAGTTCACAGTAGAGGATGGGGTATTGAGATGTGGGAAACGCATATGTGTACCGAATCTTAATGGGCTACGGGATCGAATTATGAGAGAGACTCACTGTTCTGCATACAGTGTACATCCAGGGATTACCAAAATGTACCATAATTTGAGGGATGTGTATTGGTGGCTTAGGAAGAAGAAAGATATAGCTCAGTTTGTGTCCAAATGCTTAGCCTGTTAGCAGGTTAAGTTCGAGCATCAGAAGCCATCAGGTCTATTTCAGGAGATTGAGTTGCTAGAGTGGAAATGGGAGCAGGTGACTATAGATTTTATAGTTGGTCTACAGAGGACTTCGAGGGGTTATGATTCTACATGGGTGATTGTAGGCCGTTTGACGAAGTCTGCTCATTTTGTAGAGGTTAAGACCAGTTACACGGCAGCTTAGTACGCATAATTGTATGTGGATAAGATTGTGCGACTTCATGGAGTTCCTTTGATGATCATATCATACAGGGGTACACAGTTCATTTCTCAGTTCTGATAGAAGTTTTAGAAGGCTATGGGTACCCAGTTACGGTTCAGTACTGCTTTCCATCCGCAGACTAATGGGCAGTCGGAGAGGACAATCCAAACTTTGGAGGATATGCTCAGGTTGTGTGTTCTGGATTTTAAAGGTAATTAGAATTATTATCTACCATTGATAGAGTTCTCCTATAACAACAGTTTTCACTCTTCTATTGTTATGGTTCCATTTGAAGCACTATATGATAGGAAGTGTAGATCTCCAGTGTGTTAGGTGGAGCCGGGAGAGAAGCAGCTAGAGGGGCCAGAGTTGATTAGAGAGACTATGGAGAAAGTTCTTATGATAAGAGATCGGATGAGGCCTTCAGTAGGCAGAAGAGTTATGCTAATCCGAAGAGGAAGGATGTACATTTTGCAGTTGGTGATCATGTCTTCCTTAAAGTCTCACCGATGAGGGGTGTTATGAGATTTAGGAAGAGGGGTAAGTTATCACCAAAGTTTATAGGCCCGTTTGATATTCTTAAGAAGATTGGTAACGTGGCCTGTAGATTGGCTCTTCCACCTAGCATGAACCATTTACATCCAGTTTTTCATATCTCTATGCTGCAGAAGTATGTATCTGATCCATCACACATATTGGATGTTCAGGATGTGGATCTCAGTGTTGACTTGTTTTATGAGGAGCATCCAGTAGAGATCATTGATTGACATGTCAGACAGCTACAGAATAAGGAGATGCCGATGGTTAAAGTGCTTTGGAGGAATCAGTCCATGGAGGAGTGCACTTGGGATAGTGAGCAGGAGATGAGGAGAAAATATCCATTCTTGTTCCATCAGTGAGGTATGTTTTATTTAAATTCAAGGACGAATTTATTTATAGGGGGTAAAATGTAATACCCTATAAATTCCTAACTCACATGCATGAATTATTTCTCAGTTTGTGGCTCATTAGTCTTGAAATGATGGGAAATAATTTTAGAGACACAGTTAGAAAGCGAACTTGTTACTTTTTCGAAAATCGGTGGTGTTGGGAACACTACCGAGAAATTAGCAGTCCTGTCAACAAAAAATTTTTTGAAGTTGACCCGATCACTATAATGCATGTGTAATTTTGGTAAAAAGAAAAAAGTGAAAATCATTTAGGAACACTAAAAAAGTAGCCAGTGGCAAAATCGTAAATAAATGGAAGTTTAAGGTGAATAGTGGAAATGGGTTCGTCGGAGTTACATAATGACTCCAGAACCATTTTTATAAATAAGTATAAATTAAAATAAGTTTATTTACTCCCCACTTTGAAATCCAATTCCTGACTGAATTGACAGAATAAATTACAGAAGATTTTAGACCAAAATGTGATATATAAAAGTTTGGGGAGTTAGTTGTAATTCACCAATATGATTTTTCTATTGTAACACCTCTCCTATAACATAGAACCTAAACCATAAAGGGGCAACTAAGGAAATTTTTTTTTTGAATTTATTGTGTGTGATATTGCATATTTATGCATGAAATTGACATGTGTGCATGTTATATGAAGTGATTGTATGCATAGAAGAGGTTTAAAGGATGTTAGGAAGAAATTGGGTAAATTTGAGTTTTTGGTGAACTGGAGGCAAAATGGTCATTTCACACTCCCTTTGAGTTTTATGAAAATTAACACTATATTTGAAGGTAGAAAAGAATATTAGGACATGAAAATGATGATATTATGTTTAAATGAATAATTGTTGGAGAATTTAACCCGGTAGAAAATAATTATGGGCAAAGTTGCTCGGTTAGGGATTTTCATTTAAACTAAGGGTAATTTGGTCTTTTCCTTTGAAATATGGACTTATATGGTGTATGCAAGCTATGGTATCACTTTAGGCTTACCTAAATCAAACCATTGGATGAAAATATGAAGAAATGGATGGTTGGATAGCTAGGTTTCACCATTTTTACCATAAGCTCAAAGCATTGGATCACACCATTTAATTTTTTACTTGGATTTTTCCCACATCTTCATCATTCTTCATCTTCCTTATCATTTCACCAACCAAAAACTTTTCTCTCTCTTCCTTAAGGTTTCAGCCACCATTGATCTTCACCATACCTTGTTTTCTTTCATTTCTTGAATCAAACATGTTAATTTCATCATCCTAAACACAAATATATCCATAGATTCAAAGGAAAAGCAAGAAAAAGTGGAAAAATCAAAGCTTTGAAGATTTTGAAGAACTATTAGAAAAGTAAGTGATTTTGTGATTCTTTTGGTTTAATTATGATCTTAAGATGTTCTTTGATGTTAATTGGTGACAAAAATGTGTTTAGGTTGGAAAGAATTCAAAAAGTTGGAAAGGAAACCCTAATAGGAAAAGGTATGAA
>CANXYC011343457.1:0-10511 GCA_948193065.1 Aleurites moluccanus
GGGGGGTTTTTTTTTTTTTTTTTTTTTAAAAAAATAAAAAAAAAAAAAAAAAATATATATTATTAATAAAAAAAAAAAAAAAAAAAAAAATTTAAAATTTTTTTTTTTTTTATAAAAAAAAAAAAAAAAAAAAAAAAAAAAAAAAAAAAAAAAAATAAAATTTTTTTTTTAAAAAAAAAAAAAAAAAAAAAAAAAAAAAAAGAGTTTATTCTGAAAGAAAAGAAATCTCAAAGTAGCATGAGGATTATTAATATTAAAGCACTATTAACCACCATTTCTTAAGCAGGCCCAAAAATGTCATTGCATCATATATCACACTTATCATATCACATGCACCAATTTTTAATTAAAATAAATAATCAAAAAGTGAGCAACAGTTATTACTGGATATATATCAGCAATGCTTTTGTATAAAGATAATCATCTAATCTAATTGTAATCATATTTTAAAACTATGTTATACTAATGGTTGGAAGAAGTTTAACATTGAGAAATGGAAATAACCTGAGAGCAAGATTATCCTTGAGGAGATTATCCATCTGTGTAGAAACAAGGGATTTCCACGAAAGAAGATCATCAACATCTTTAGCCTGCAAGGGGCAATACAGCAAGAAAATTGTGAGTGGAGAAAAACATACTAGTATGAAACAAACAACAAAAGCTAACAAGGTAAGAAATTCACATACTATGACCTCCTGGCTGCCAAGTAGATTCTTTATGTCAGACATTATCTTCTCTAATAGTGCACCTTTCCCTCCTAAATCTTTGTCAAATTCTTTAAAAATATTAACATATCTGTTATTCACCTCCTCCAAGTATCTTTCCAGAACAGATAAACTTGAGTCCAGAGAACGGACTTTCTGCATCAATATTTTAAGAACAGTGTCCCCAGGCATTCTGCCTGCTTGTTGGTGACGAATTTCTTCTGTTGGATCTGGCACTTCATGCCTCACATCTGAATTTTCAAACGAAGAGCCAGATTCATTTTTCACGCACAGTTCTTGATCACAATCATCAACCTGAGAAGACTCTGATTGGGAGGGTAGTGGTTTCTGGTCACTAGTTTCCTCTTCAGATTCAAATAATTTTTTTTCACCAGAGATCAAATCTTCCAGCATCCGCTCAACAGCATCAACTCCATAAACTTCAACGCTACTTAGAGTACAATAAAACTCTAAACCATAATGGCTGAGAAGATTCAGCTTTAGATATCTCGCCCATTGTGGCGTCTGAAGAGTAAATCTTTGAGCAAGCTTAACATTGGCAGCTGTAAAATTCCCAAGCCTGATCCAAGCATCAGTTGGATAAATCAAGCTTCCAAGCAACTCAAAGTCTTTTAAATTAGAAGAGTAGTGCTCAAAATTTGCTATTTCAATTGTATCTACTAAGGTTTCTTCTGAAAGTTCTATTACCACATATTTCTCTTCAGCAGAGCAAGGATTTCTAAGGTACTTGTCCTTGTCTTTGCCTAAGATATTGGAGGCTCCCTTCGCTTCCTTGTTAAAAGCCAATACTTTTGCTCCCTTCGATGCTGAAGCATAATTGTACTCTTTACCCCCAGGCTCTACCCTATGAATTACACCTCCAGCTTGACCAGTTCCTGATTTACTTTTAGAGCTGAATGCTCTGCTCTTGAATTCATCAAGACCAAGGGGTACAGAATGAGATAGTCTGTCAGTCTTTTGACTATTATTTTCAAATTTCGACTCTGAACCAGAGTTTGCCTCAGGTTGCTCGGAAACAAAGGAATAATTGGTGTTTCCTTCACTACCAAGTAACTCATCATTGGAACCCCCAGTTTCAGCACTCTCTGTACACAAACTTTCATCTGAACAGACAGAACCTATTTCTTTTGACGGGTTTTCATCCAGGGACTCTGAAAGTTTACAATTTCCTATATTTGCTTCATTCCAGGTTGATATGCCAACTGGAATCTCTGCAGATTCATCTAAACCAAAGAAACAAGAGAAGAGACAGATAATAAGTTAGGGATACACCAGGTTAAAGATAAGGCATTCCAAACATAAGGTATTTAAAAAAAACATAAAAATAACACCACTACTGCCCTAAGGAAAACGAACTTAGATTCACAAGTTATATTTGAATATGCTATTTATGGTTTGAGAATTTTCCCTTGGAATTGCACTTTAAAACAACAGTTAACAGGAAATATGTACTTCATTATAAATTTCAAGAAAAGGAACACACTAACAATCAGAAAGGGAAAGAAGAAACTTTGTTGACACAAATTATGGCATATTGTGTTAAATTTCTAAGTCAATTGATAGTTAATGCAAGACAAATAAAAGCCTTTTCATAGCAGTTTCCTTTGACATGAATATTTTTTAACATATAACCATCAATTAAAGAACCTTCAATTAAAATCTTACCCTTATAACCATCACCATGACTGATCCATAAGCTGAAGAGGAAGAAAAGCCCCCACAAAACAAAAACCAAAGAAAGTGAAACTGTGCATAATTGAGTTCTTCTATTGATAGCCTTTCCAAAAGCTCTTCTGCAAATCAGAGCTTTACGTGATCTCTGCATTGCACATCAATCCAATGCAATGCTCACAATTGATTAATTAAAGAAACAATGGAGCACCCTACACCCTACAAAACAGAGAACATAAAGACACGACTTCAGTTCCATAATTCCAACTTACACAAATACAAAATGCAAATTTCAAAAGCTGTAACTCAATACTAATATACTAAACCCCAATGGGTATTTTTCAATCAAAGAAAAAGTGCATTTTGCTTATAGATTCAGCTATCAAACAGCAAATCACCAAAGTGACACTACATAGTCCAAAAATCCCACAATTATTACTTCAAAGTTTAGGAAAGTAAATCTAATTTTAAAATACATCCATTCATCGATTTACAAATTATTAGCTTATAAATGAAGTCAATTAATACATCAAGCTCAATACACTACAAATGGGGTGGCTTCTTAGTGCCAAAAATTCACCTTAACAGCAAAGCAAAATACTCTTGGATTATAAGAAAACACTGTTTCACCAAAATCGATTGCAAAATAACCTAAAATTAACATAAAATTGAAAACCCAGATCACAAATCAACCATTTCTACACATAGACTCTATTGTTGCAATCGAATTATCGAAATCTAAAATTTTCATCAAGCAATCAAACAAATCTAAAAAAACAAATAGAAGCAAAGATAAGATCAAAATCTGGAATTGAATGGATCACCAGGATTTATAATTTTAGAATAAAAGAGGAAATGAAATCTTAGAAGAAAAATTCGAGAGATTCAAGGGAAGGATCTAGAAGGAATAATAGGAAAATAAGAAGAATTTTTGGAATTGTGAAATGAAGAAGAAGAAGAAAGGACATGGAAACGGCGTAGTTTAAGGCGATCGTCCGCGTTGTCTTGTCGTCGCTTTATTGGTCTAGTCGCCGTTTCAAACTTCATAGTGTCTCTTTCGTATGCTAACGGATCTCTCTCTCTACGTCTTTTGCTTTCTCCTTCGGCTTATTGCTTTCAATATTTGGCAGAACTTGATTTCGCCGTTTCGCGTCTTGAATAAGACGCTTTTAAGCCATTTTCTCTCTCATCGATTTTATTTTATTTTTTATAGAGAGACTTTTTAGAAGAAATAGGGTTGGAGTTTTTAAAAGGAATTTTAAAGTTTTTTATATAATTAATTAATTAATATATTCGCCTTAACAATATATATATAATTTTTAAAGAAAGACAGGTTTGTTAGGATTTTTTACCTCTTATCCTATCAAAGATATACCTTGTATTAGTTAACTATTTCAACCGTTAACCTTTGCTATGAAAAATTTGAATTTGAAAATTTTCATAAAAAATTTAAATACACACAATAGATCTCAACAGTTGTTTAGAAAATTTTTTTATAATATGTCTAATATTTTTTTAAATTAAATTTATATAAAGTCATCTCATCAATTTGTTCACATCAATAAATTACTAAAAATTTCAATATATATAATAATAATAATATATATATTTTTATTTTTTATTAATTTAAATATAATAAATTTGACCCATATATTTTCATAATATTAATATACAAAAAAATACCAAAAGATAATATTTTTGAAGTAAATAAAAATAATAATAATAGTTTATGCATGTTAAAATATTTTAAAAAAGATATAAATTTAAAAAATTATATCATTAGTGTATAAACTTCTTAAAATTTATTATTTTAATGTATGAACAAATTTTTTTTGTCCAATGAATTTTCAATTTTTCAAAATAATTTCCTTTAACTATTTTTAGTCACCCAATACTAATTTTTCTATATTTTCTCTCTTAATTTACAACTTTCTAACTTCATTTTAATATATTATATTGATATTTAACACATTTTCTTTCTTGTCATTTCCTTAATCTTAGATATTGAAGAGTTGTAAATTAGAGACAATTAAAACCAATATTTTAAAGTATTTTTAGAATTGAATAACTCGTTGGACAAAAAAAAAAATTATTCAAATATTAATATAGTATATATATTTTAAAAGTTTGATTTCATATGTTAATATAGCATATATATTTTAAAAGTTTGAACATTAATAATGTATTTTTTCTTAAATTAAACAAAAAATATGATTAAATTTTACATAAAGCATGAGCCTATGACTAATATTTTACTAAATATAAATAATTTTGTATTTAAATTATTGGAATGAAAAATAAAATTTTATGAGTGGATATCAAAGAGTTGAAATCTCTTCTATATATGTTGAATCTCCTCCACATGCTTAAAAAAAAATCGTAGAAGAGAAAAAATTATTTTATTTTATCCCAAGCATTGAAAAACAAAAAATATTATTCCTTTCCTTTCAAACTATAAGCAAATTTTTTGGTGGAAAAAAAATTAGAATCAAAATTTCATTCAAAATTTATTGTTCAAATTTACTAAATAATTTCCTATTTGTATTTAAATGAAATGCATAAGAATATTTTTGAGTTTCAAAGTGATAGATTCTAAAAACTTTTGAATTTTATAAACTAAAATCCAATTCAACCATTCTAAGAATTTGAATTACAATCTTAAATTTCAAATCTATTTATTTTTAAATAAATTTGACTTTGATTATAATTTAAACTCGAGCACTTCATATTTTAAATTTTAATAATATTAAATTAAAAACTCATCATACATAATTCAAAAAATGAAACTTTAAATATGCATATTTGTTATACACTCTATAATAGTCAACAAATTAAAAATACATAACTAATAAATCTGCAAATAAATTAAATTTTCAAGTATATATGGACATTCTACCTTCAATATACTTTGAATTGGGACTCAAATTGTTAATACTAATTTAATTGCTAGCGTGGAGAGAGTTGTGCAAAAAGTTGCATGTACACGTTTAGTTTATGCGTATCCTCCATTTATATATATATATATTCAAAAATAACTTATTATATTTTGGTTCTAATAATAATAATAATAATAATTTGCTAAATGTCTTGAGGTTTCCTTCTATTGATTTAAATAACTCTATTCTTTGCCATTTAAAAAAAAAAAAAAAGATCTGAACTCTTTTAAGTGATATATTTTATTTTTATTCAATTACATATATAGGAAAATTATTAAAACATTATTGAACTTTTCCATAATAATTTGCAAATTGATCTTTGTTGTTTTAGTTGCTTACATTTGCTAATAAAAATGTGAATTATTTTAACTGTATATTAATTTTTAATGTTACTTATAAAATTGATTTAGCAATTAAAAGTGCTAATTTTAAATTAATAAAAATTAAAGTACTAATTATTTCAATTTTAAAAATTATTGTGTTAGTTTTCCCACATTAATATGTATTATTATATATATTATGTTTATAATGTTGAAGAGAAAAAGAATAAATCAATTAAGTGTAATAAAAACTTTTTAATAAAAATATGAGTTTGCAGTCAAGAGAAATTTTATAACTAACTAATATTATTATATAATAAACAATAGCTCATTTGAAATTATATGAAGAAAAAAAAAATACAAGAAACCATTAAAAGAAAAGGAAAAAAAATATTTTATTTATTTTTTTATCTCTTCATAATTATATGATATGGAAGTAGTTGCTAGAGGAATAAATAATTGGAAAAAGTATAGAAAACGTATAATGTGATTGGGTTAGTGGATTTGTTGGCAAAATGATATTTGTTGTTTGCACGATTAATAATATAAAATTCATAATTTTAATATGGATTAATTATTATAAAATAATTTAATATATTAAATTCTCTATGACTTTTTAAAAATACATTAACTCTTTTATGACGAATATCGTGTTATATTAATAGTTCATTCCGTCCAATTTTATTATTAATCAATCATAAAATGGTCAATAAGAATAATAAAAAAATATAATTAATTATATTTTATTTTTTACTTTAAAAAATATTTTTTTAGAGTTAAAAAATTCACTTTCATATTTTTTTGACAAATTTAAAAATAAAAATATTTTTTATTTTTTATTTTTATTTTAAAAAATAATTTAAGAAGAAATTAAATTATTTCTTCTTAAATTTTTTAATATAAATAAAAAATTCATTTTTATATTTTAGAAAAATTTGAAAATAAAAAGTAAAAATATATATTTTTTATTTTATATTTTCAAATTTTTTATTTTTTAAAAATAAAATAAAAAATAGTTTTATTTTTTTATTTTTAAATTTGTCAAAAAATATGAAAATATATTTTTTAACCCTAAAAAAATATTTTTTAAAATAAAAATAAAATATAATTAATTAAAAATAAAAGATAAGAATATTTTTATCTTTTTATTATTCTTATTGATCATTTTAAGGTTGATTAACGATAAAATTGAATGAAAAAATTTAATAATATATTGTGATATTTATTAAGAAAATTAATATATTTTTATAAGGTAAAAGAGATTTAATATATTTCATTATTCTAAATGGAAAAATAATAATTAATTTTTTTAATATCGTTAATGTCTATATATTAATAATAATATTTATATTGTATAAATATTATGTTAACACTAATCAATATTATTAAGATTATAAATTTCAAATTATAATTGTTATTTAAAATGTAAAAATATCAAATTACATTATAGTTTTTTTATATATATATATTTTTCGCTTTTATATTTTTTCTCTAAATGATAATATATAATTATATGATGATAGATTATTAATTAATTTGCGTGGGGTTTGGGCGGTAAGGCGTGTCCAAAACGAAAAAATCTAGATTCGCTAGACTAGGCTGTCAATTTGCTACCGTGGACCATTAGGATGTTTGCATGTAAGTGACAGTCGAGTGCGCCAATCATTTAACCCTTCACAGTCACGTAAATGATATAAATATTGGCGAGTGGAATCCCACGTGGCCATGTACAATTGGCTCAAAAATTTGTTAAATTCTCTTGCTTGTACACGTTATCGGCTGGTGGGACCATATAGACTTGATAAAAATTATCCGTACCAGCATATACTCACAGATAATGCGAATAATAAGTGTTAAAAACAGCACTCATTAAGAATGGGTATTTTTTATCCGTTACCCAACTGGTGCACCCGTTTATACTCATACCCACAGGTATCTCTTAATATATATATACAGACACACACACAAACTAATAAAAAATTAGGGTTTTATATAATTATTTTACGTTCATAATTACACAGTAGCCGCTCTACACAACACAGATTGCTCTTCTCCTTTTTTCTAACTCTTCTGATCAGACTTTTGAAAATTAACGTTTCCTTCAACAAAGGAAATCAGACTTTTATATCAAATCCTTCTCTACCTGAATACCCGGTAATTACACTTTAAATTAACAATCAATTTTAATTTTTTAAAATTTTATATTTAAATTATTTTATATTTGACGCTTCTATCTTTTCAAATTATTTTTTATTATGTTTATATTGGTTATAAAAAAAGTAGTTAATACTTAATTGTAATACCTGTCATTTTTTATTTTATTTTATTAATTGTATGTTTGTGAATTGATTGAAGATATAAAAATATTTTGAGGAATCCAGAATTCTTTATACAGGGAGGAGTTTGTGAGGCTGATTTTATGACTTTAAAGGAATAATTTGGAAAAGTGTAAAATATAAAAGTTATAGATTTATATCTCACCTTTAGGTCTGTAAAAGGATTTTGTGAAATTTTATGTGTGTGAGGAGATATGCCTCTTTGATCAGGACCTGTCTGTTTCATTATTTTCTGCAGGAATCTGAGAATGTTTAATTTTTCTGGGAATGATTGAGGCTGAATGAGTCAAAAGTGTAAACATGAGAAATATTCCTTTATGTGTTATGTTGTTGGCTATAAAATTTCAGGAGAATTGGATAAGTATAGCTCAATTGAGAGTGGAATTAATCAGACTTTTTCAGATAATTTTGGGCAGTAAAAGTAAGAGTGAACTTTAGAAATTCACCATAGTTTGTGTAGGCCTCCTTTTGATTTGAATTTTGGATATGTTGGACCTCTGAGTGTCTATTTTAAGTGATAAAAATAATCAGGGAGTTTGGATGTCTGTAACTCATTTGCGAGCTGGTTTATTATGAGTTGACGAAGAAGGTTTTCCAGCTCGGCAGATATTAAAGGCATTGCGACCCGGCAATACGAAGTGGCATTTGCGAGTTGGCATATGCGAAGTGGGATTGCCGAGGTGGTAATAGGCGAAGAAGAGGATTTGACGAAGAGGATGCGAGGTGGCATTTAGCGAAGCGAATGCGAGGTAGCATTTTGCGAAGTGGAATTCAGTGAAGTGGCCTGTGCCGAGGTGGATTTGGCGAAGAGGATACGAGGTGGCATTTAGCGAAGTGAATGCGAGGTAGCATTTGGCGAAGTGGAATTCAGCGAGGTGGCCTTTGCCGAGGCGGCAATAGGTGAAGAGGAGAATTGGTGAAGTGGAATTGTCGAGGTGGCAATTGGAGAAGCAGAGAATTGGCGAAGTGGAATTGCCGAGGTGGCAATTGGGGAAGTAGAGAATTATTAAAGTGGGATTGCCGAGGTGGCAATAGGCGAAGACGAGGATTGGTGAAGTGGGATTGCCGAGGCAGTAATAGGCGAAGAGGAGAATTGGTGAAGTGGAATTGCAGAGGCGGCAATTGGCGAAGTGGCATTCGCGAGCCGGCAATGCGAAGTGGCATTGCGAGCCAACAATGCAAAGTGGCATTTGCGAGCTGACTTATAAGAAATGGCATTTGCCGGAGCGGATTGGTGAGGCGAGCTGGCGAAGCAGAATTGAGAGGCAATAGCCTATTTAACCAGTTATCCAGTAGCTATGTTTCATGATTTTCTTCTTTCTTTTCTTTCATTCTTCTTCATTTCTTCTCCTATCTCTTTCCGATTTGTTTCATTTATTTTATAATGCATTAATACTCAGAATTAATGCATTAAATCACTAGATTAACTCATTTAAAAGGCTTCAATCATCATTTCAGCCCAGATTCTTCAAGAACTCAGTTTTGGGAAAAATAAGGTAATTTTCTCCAAACTTCATTTTCTCTTTCGATTAAGAATTTCTGGTAATTACAGTAGTTATTATGAGTATATAGAGTCTATTATAAGTAATTTAAGACTATTAATTTTGATAAATATGGAAGATATCAAAATTTATGAAATTGATGAATATTGACGTGAATAGTAAGTACGTTTTAAATTTCAGATTTTCTTTAAGAGATAAATTAAATTGATGTTAGGAAACAATAATAGAGACTATAAGAGGGTTAAATTACAAGGAATTATATTATGTATTATTGATTAACGAAAACCCTAATTTTGAGAATTTGGGGAAACTTTCATAGGAGAAAAGAACTCAAGAAATTTGAGGAGATTATTGAATGAACAAACTATTGAGGGAAATACAAGGATAAATTTGTTGAGAGGTAAGTATAAACATTGCATATACATATTGCTTCTTTGAAATTGAATTATTCAACCTATTCTAATATTTTCCTTATATGAACCTCATGTTTCAAAATAATGTATTATGCACCTATTAATTGAAATCCTTACGATGTTCTCAAACAAATAATGATTTGTTCCATGTGATTACCTTATATATTGAAAATAACTTGGTCATTCTTCCTTGGACCAAGTCTATTTGTTAACTTGAATAAATTTATATTATATGTTGATGGTCTTGCGACCAATATGATTCTTGTGGAATTCAAATTATATGACCCATGATATGTTTATGTATAGAATGCTTTTCCCAATGAGAGTAAATTCATTGGTCCATTGTGCACAGTATTCCACCTAAAGAGGACCATGAGATCTAAGCATATGCCCGGCCAAGCATATGTTTGTGATAAGGTAGCAAGGCTATTGATACACCCTGTTGTGATAAGGTAGCAAGTCTACTGCTGCACCCTGTAGTTCTATCATATGATTTGACAGTGTTGTTCGATTGTGAGCACTTATATTCTTGTAAGCTTAACCTTATGATATTTCCATATTCATATTCTTTTGACTTGATCTATACCATGCATGTTTATATCTTACTG
>CANXYC011343576.1:0-14843 GCA_948193065.1 Aleurites moluccanus
AACTATCTAATCATTAGCCACCAATAATTGATATCATTAAATTAAATAGAACATAAATGAATTTAGGTTTTGAAAAATTATCAATAGTGAGCTTTTCTCTTTTGCTACTTTTAGAAACTAAGAGTAAAATAAAAGCTTGCCAAATGGGATAAATGTAAAACAAAATTTAAGATACATATTTTAAATTAAAAATTTAAAAATAAATACTAATTTTAAAAAACTAATTACTTTTTAAAACAATTAAAAATCTTAAACATTATTATTATAAAAATTGTAGAAATATATATATGAAAATTTTGATTAATAATATGCATGTGTAACTTTAATTTATTAATTTTTATAATTTTTATTGATCAAATAATTTTCTTGCATAAAATTATAATTTAATTGAGATAATTAAAAATACAAAAATTTTTTGCTGTCCAATATGCAATGGAATACACTAAATGTAGGTAAGAAAGATAAAATTTGGGAGAATAGAAAATTTTTTAATCTTGATTTGAAAGTAAAAATAAGAAAAAGGTAAAATTACTTTTATATCAATACATGTTGGTAACGAAGATAAAAATAAAAGGCTAACAATGTAATTTACAAATCAATCATCATTGAAAAACGTGCTTTCTACAGGTTTTCTCTCCAAAATAGAGAGAGATCATCTTATTTTTACCGATAAAATGCAATATTTATCTGTAGCTAAAAGAAGAAAACCAAGCCTACTTCAATTCAATTAGAAGAAAACGGCCTCACAACACTTTAAATTCTAAAAGTGTAATAATAATTTAATTTCATAAAGTTCAATGTTATTTTTTCCAATGTACTATAAAGCTTTATAATAAGAATAATAATAAATTCCTACTATCAACTATATGGTTATTTCTACATATGTCAATTATATGCTTCTGAATTCACATCATAGGTTAAATTAATTAAGAAAATTACGATTATTTTTTACATGTTAGTAATTTTCTAAATATAAATATAACATATAGTTATTGCAAATATTATAAATAATATCTTTGAAAGAAAATTTGCAATTATTCCTCTAATTCTATTGTAATAATAATAAAAAAAAGGAGTAACTTCGGTAATAGTGGAGTATAAAATATTATAATTTTTATTGTTTAAATAATTTTCTCACATAAAATTATAATTTAATTGAGATAATTAAAAATAAAAAATTTTTTTGCTATCCAATATGCAATAGAATTTGCTTCACTATAACATACCTAACGGTTATGGGTTAAGTTCTCTCATGATCCTTCGACTTATTACTAACATACATTATAATCATTAAATTTATTTTTATTACAAAAATATCATTTAATTTTGTGCAACAGTCATTTAAAAGTTCTTTAAGCCAACTTCTGTTAGAATCATTAACGAAAAGTTGACGTGACGTGTCACCATAGTATTTTTAAATGCTTTAAAGCCATGTTAGCACTCTCCTTCCCTCTTTCTTTGATCGATGTGTTTGGAGAACATGAAATAAATATTGGAGAAGATGAAAGAGATAGACTGCTTACTACCTTTATATTTGGAGAATGCATGTAAGGTGTTTGATGACATGTCTGAGAGAAATGTTGTAAATTGAGAAGTCTTCGGTCAAAAAGAGAGGGAAAGGGAGTGCTGACGTGACTTTAAAGCATTTAAAAATACTAAGATAACATGCCACATCAACTTTCTGCTGATGGTTCCAATGGAAGTTGGCATAAAGGACTTTCAAGTGACCCTCTACCCTTCTACTCCAAGAATATGAAATAACTTTACCACAATCCTCATGTTCCAACCAATTCATTTCAAACAAAAAAGGTCTAGCAATCATATTCAATTTAACATTCAAATATAAAATTAAAGGGCGATGGTCAGAGCCAAGAAGATTACTATGAATAAGTTGCGCAAAAGGAAAGAGAAGCCTGCAATCTGAAGAAGCCAAAGCTTTATCCAATCTTTGAATAAAATTTGTACCCCTACCTATTTATTGGACCAAGTGAACTAAGGGTCTTTGAATTCGATATCAAGTAAGCTACAATCTTCTATAAATTGTCTAAATTGGGCTATATGAGATTAATTAGCAGTCCTTCGACCCTTTTTTTCATAGTTGAATACAATGGAATTAAAATCACTAATACGTAGCCAAGGATAACCAGATGGAGGTTTTATTTTTTATTTTTTATTGAATTTTAAATAGTAAGTTTATCCCCCTACTATTGGACTACCATACACAAATGTAGAGTACCACCTGTCATCAATGCCCAAACTAGTTATCTTAACATGAATGAAATTTTTACAAGCCTTCAAAATATAAACATCAATCCCTTGAATCGACTATAATGCCAATCCTCCTGTCGAATTTTCTGGATCAATAAAAAAACCTTTCCCAAAATGAAACCTTTTTCTCCAAATTTTCAAATACTGAGAACCTTTTTTTGTCTCCATCAAAAAAATAATGGAGGGGCTTCTTGTGTGGATGAGCTCCCTAAGAGCTCGAATTGTCAAAGGATGCCCAAACCCTTGACAATTCCAAGATAGGACTTCAATGGTGACACCGATGACTTTGGACTAGCCACCATAACCTCTTTGGATACATGGAAGGAAGATCTTACAGAAAGTAAAGCTTGGTTATATGAATGGTTTTGTCTATAGGATGAGTTAAGCTCCTCAATAATTGCTGAAGATTGAGAGCACTCTTGTTTACGTGCATGTCTCTTCCAATGGCAAATATGCCTTTGAGATAGGAAGGTTTGATTTAAATTGGAATTATTGAAAGGATTTTGAATTTATTAGACATCCAATTCTTTATGTGAGAGAGAAAGGTTTATTTCAAGAGTGGGCTAAAAAAATGCAAGGGCTAAAATTTGTCTTAACTGAAGGAAAAAACTCTGTGAACGAGTATAGGGAAAAATCTATGGGGCAAAATTTTCTTTTGTAACAAAAAGGATAAGGTCTCATGGGCTTTTCTTTTACTAATAATGGGGGACCCGACATGTGAAGTCGCTTAGAATTGAATTTGGGATAAAATAGTCTAAGTTAAGAAACTGAAACAAATTCGATGTTGGATTGTCTCAGAGCTAGGCTAAGCTAAAATGTCTAGACTATGGGTAAATTTGGGCTTTGGAGAATTTATAAGAGAAAAAGACTAAAATGGTAATGTGTTTTGAGCTACCTTTGATGGACATGAGAAAGGACCAAAGTCAGATGAAATTGACTTTTGTGAGGCTCCATATACTAAAGACAAGCTAGGTGCTAGTTTAGAGTTAGGATTTTTACTGTAATTTTTTGATTCATCAATAAGGCTATTGCCTTTGTCTCTATCAAATGGGACAATTGTGAGGCTCAAGGCATCAATATTTGATTGGATGGATGGAGGATCGGTCTGGAAAGAGGTGGATATAGCTAAAGTAAAGTGATCACCAGTATTGCCATGATCAGAAGTTTGAGAAGGAAGAAAGTTTAATTTCTCATTGAATGACTATGTAATGGCTTCAAATGGATTAGAAGACTCATCTGGTTTTTTAATGGACTCTAAGGCAAACAGTTTAGGATTGAAAATGGGAGATGAATTAGAAGCTCTAAGCCAAGGACTAGACCTGGCAAATGGGTCAAGTTGGGTACTCGACCCACAGGTCATTGAACCTGCGAGTTCATGAGTTCGGGTTCAAATGAACCTGAAATTTTTTGGGTTCTTTTTTAGAGAACTTGTATCTGCACCCACGAGTTCAGGTTCAACCCGTGGATACACCTGTGCATATTATAATCACATACTTGATGGATTACAAATTAAAAATTGGTGTGGACTATGGATAAATATAAAACCATTCAATCAATACTCACATATAAGAATCTCAAAAATAAGCATATTACCATGTAATAAGTTAATAAAGTAATTACTTACTAATATAAACAAACAAAATCCAATTTGAAAAAAAAAAACAAATAGTTTAAACAAATAAAATCCAGAATAATGTCAAGAAATTAGTAGTAGCTTTGACAGTGTACTGTAGACTTGGTTGATCCATTAGCTTCAAAATTTTCATGCAAATACATTAGCTTCACTAACATCATTAGTAGGGCTTTTAAGTTTTAAGCAAATAAAATATTAAAAATTATAATTAGAAAGTTTAAAAACTAAAAAGAAAAAACATTAAAAAAAAAGGTTTGGTGCAGGTACACCTGTGGACACTCACGGGTTAGATCGTCTAATCCATGGATCCACAAGTTCAGGTCCAAAAGTGCTCATAATTTTTTGGGTATTTTTTTCACACCCGATACTCATTTTTTTTTTTGTTCACCCGTAGGTACCCGTGGGTACCTATTCACTTTTGATAGGTCTACCAAGGACCATACCTTATAGAATTCCTATTCATTAGACTATTCCCTTCATTATTATCTTCGAGACAAAACTTTATAGTGTGGCCAACTCTCTCGCAATTATAACAAAAATTATCTAGTCTCTCATACTTGAAGGCTATCTAGCTTAAATCACTATTTGTCTTTCTCAAGTAAAAACTTGTTGGCAGAGGTTTCTCAATATGAATCTTCACTCTTATGCGTAGAAAAGTACACCATCCATTCAATCCTCCTTGTTGAAGATCATTCCCAACATATTACGTGAAGGTTCTATCAATATTCTCAGCATTCTCCTGATTAATTAAGTTTGCTGGAGACCATGGACTTGAATCCAAAATAGAGTAGAAGAAAAATTAATATTTTAGAATGGGACATCTAAAGGCCATTCTTTCAATTAAGATATCTTTATTCACTAACCATGGAGACAATTTTCTAAGTATCACTTTCCCTCTCAAAATGAAAACTAAAAGCATTAGGATCCTTCTTAACTGCTTTAAAATCTCGAGAAAGCCTCTAAGATTTTGTTAAAATAGCCTTCGCCAAGGGTGTATTATTGTTACGTGGAGTAAATATTTTTATTAGCTAAAACTAGTTGGATTATTCTGGGATTTACCACTGACACTCAGTTCCATAACAACATTGAACTTGACAGTTAGTGCTTTCATTTGTTTGATTATTTCGTTAAGAAGAGGATCAGTAGAGTTCATCCTTGACCTATAAAGAAACACCCAAAAAACAACTAGAAAAACACAAGAGAAAAATAAACAGGGAGAAAAGAACACAAAGAATAACAAAAAAAGAAAAGGAAACAAGGACATAAAATTAAATACCAGAACGAAAAGAAAAATTATAAAAGAAGATAAAGACACAAACAAAAGACCACAAAGAAATAAAAAGATAACCCTAAGGATAAACCTAAGAAGACAAAAGACGAAGAGGGAGATACCCTAAGCAGAAGGAAGACAACAAGGTAAAAAGACTACAAAGAGAGAGTTTTACTGGAGAACAGTTTTCATGAAGACTTGTACCGCATTAAAGAAGACATTTGGGAGTTAAGGTTGAACTATGTTGAGAAATTATTGATCCAATTGAATAATATCAATTTTTTTTTTCAATTGCTATTTTATCAAGAGATGAGGAAGAGAAATTTCACTATTTAAACTCTTAATCAAATTTACTAGTGTAGACTAGGGATGTTCATAAACTGCCCCATCTAATTCAACCTGCAGTTAAACCGTAGTTTATTAAGTGTTGTGGGTTGGGTTGATTCAAAAAAATTTCAATTCATATTTTATGGGTTGGGTTAAATGTTGCATATGTTAATCCGCAAACCGATCCAACTCAACCTTCATATATATATATAATTAGCTCGTACATACCTATATAGCCTAAGTTAAAAAAAATTAAATTAAATTAAATTAACTGAATGTAGTAACCTAATTTTTTATATTATATCTAAATCTAAAAAACACTAATTCAAGTACTTTACTTCCTATATAGACAATATCTCATAAGAAATGTGTACAATTCTTAATTCTTACATATTATTTAAAAAATAAAAAAATTACATCTTCATTATTTGCCCTATAAGTCGAGAAAAAAAAATTTATGTTAAAATATATTTTGATTTAATAAAATAAAAATTAGATTTATATTATTATAAAAAGATTCATTATTTAAAAAAAAGATAAATTAACAATAACTTTCTAAAATTTTTATAAAACACTTATATATTTTGATTTTGAATAGTTTAGTTCCTAAAAGTTATTTTATAAGAAATAATAAAGGTAAAATGCATGTTTTATTAAATTTAAGAGATTTTTTAATAATTTATCCTTATTAAAATAAATACTTGAATCTCCCTTTAAAAATTTTAGATTTGAAAAAGAAAAATTCTTATCTTTTTAAATATTATTTAATTTATGATATGTAACATATTATACTAATTTTCCTCACATTTTAAAAGTAAATTATACTCCCTTTAATTTAATATTATCACACCTTTTAGATTATAGTTGAATATATTAGTATATTTTAATTTCTTTATAGAATAGTAATTAATAAAAAAATGCAAGTTATAAAATATAAAATTATACAATCTGATTTGCAATTATGGATTAGATTGAATTAGTTTTAATTTTTTCGTGTGTTGGATTGGATTAATAAATTTTTAATTCGTAATTTATGAATTAAATTGAATGTAGTGATAAAATCGCACCAATTTAATTCACGAACACTCCAAATATAAACAATGGGTAGGGCTAGGATTAAAATATTTCACTATTTTTTCATTTTCATTTTAAATGTTAAGTTTAATTTAAATAGGATTAATGTTAATCCAGTTTCATTTCTTAATTTATTTTTTCTTTTGTCTATTTCATATATATATATATTGAGATATTTAAGAATATAAACCTGGTGCAAATAACCTTGACCCGCAGCACTCACCTTGTGAGCTAAAGGCAAGCAATCCGTCTCAACCACATCACAAAACCAAGCACAATCACGCATCCAGACCAGAGCATCTCTCAATGCCATTTATTTCTAAATTTCTTACAATTAATAAGCCCTCTAATCTCATTTACAAATTCATATTTGTGACTTTTGAAAGAAAAAAAAAAACAATTGCTCTAATGAGAAAATTTTGGTTACATTAATAATTTGTGTATTTTCTCACCTTATATATCTAATCAATATATATGTGAATGTATTAAAAAAATTATTCACTAATATTACCCCTATATATCCCAATGAAAACATTAATATTCATAAATTTTAATACAAAATATTATTTGTATACACTTAATATTTATAAACTTTACTTCCTAAAACCCTCTTGTAGATATAACAGAATAAAATAAAGCCCAAGCATCTTTTTTTACCTCCTTGCATTTCATTTGCATATGGTGAAGTCATGGATTCCACAAGAAAAAAAAAACCATTTAGGAAGAAAGAACAATTCAGAAAGCCTCCTTGAAGAGAAAGACACAAATCGGTTGCACTTTAGCCCCCTAAAAGTGAGAACGTATCTCCATTAATAGCCATTAAGTTTAACAGCCCAATCCCTTTTAACGAGATTATATTAGAAAGAAGGTGAAGATAGATATAAAGAGAAAAGAGGGGAAAAAAATTAATTGAAAATATTCAACCCTGTTTTTTCTAGTCGTTAAACATTTTTTTTTATAGTCAATTAATATATTTTCATATCAATTTACATATCAACCAAAATTAAATTTCTTTTTAAAACGAGTTTAAGACACAATTTTTATTAAGAATTTCATATTGATTATGAATTAAATGGTATAATTAATTATATATGTTGAAAGTCAATCACCCAAATAATTAGTTTTAACTATTTTAAGGGGTGTTTGGTAGAACGATGGCTAAATATGCGATTGGTATAAAAGTGCGATTGTCAAATCGTCAATCGCTAAAAGCAGTTTATAACTGCTTATGAAATTTACCGATTAAAGAGAAATTTTACTGTAATCGGAGTTTTTAGTTGGTCAACCGAATATTACAAATTTTCTCAATTGGTGACGCGCATATTAACAATCGGTAATTAAGAGTATTTAATTGGCCAACCAAATAGCCCCTAATTATGATTGTACTAATATGTCAATATATATTATATGTGTTTATATTTTTAATATTCTCCTTTATTTATCATTATTTTCATTCATAAAAAATTAATTAAATCTATACATTGAGAAACTTAAAACCTTTTGATAATTACTCAAGCTTCAATTTTAAATTTTTATCAATAAATCAAAAAAAAAAATTCGAAGTTCAAATAAAAAGTAAAAGAAAAGAAAAAATCATGAACAAAAATTTGAACTATTCATTCACAAATGGGAGCGAGTAATAGAAATTTGGAATCGTAATAAGATTTGATTCTCATGTTCAGTTTTGTACGACTTATTATTATAACAAAATGAGACCTAAGAGATCTGAATTTATAGAGAATTCAAGTAACCATTTACTAGCCACAAATGTTTGCTACCAAGTAGTGCCAAAAAGAGCTAGTTCCATTGCTAGATTAAGCAGGCCAACCAACTCTAGAAAATATTTGGGTCGGTCTAATTTCAACCAGGACAGGTGATACCTTAACCAATAATTGACACATTTCCACCTAAAAATAAAAAGTAAAGTTAGAGGAGATAACGGAGAATTGGACATCCTACCCTATTTTTTAATTTTAAGATTATATTTGTATTTTTAAAAACTTAAAATATTAATATAATATTTATGATATATTTTAAAAGTATATTTATATTTTTATCCCTAAAATTAATTCTTTTCATCTCTAAGTTTTATTGATGATGATAAATTTTGGTTATTGATTTATAATTTTCATATATTTAATTCCTAATATTTTAAATTATAGGTCATACTCATTTAGTTTTAAAATTTTAAAATTTAATTACTACTTTTAACTTTTGAATATTATATATTTTTAAAATACTTTAATCACTTAAAATTTTAAAAAGTTAATTATTATTTTTCCTGTAAAATGACTCAATATATTAAATTCTCCTTAACCTTTTAAAAATATATTAACTCCCCTTAATAAATATTCCGTTATACTAGCATATCTTTCTATCTAATTTTGTCTTTATTCAACCTTAAAATAGTTAATAAGAACAGTTAAAAGATAAAAATATCATTACTTTTTATTTTTAATTAATTATATTTTATTTTAGACTTTAAAAAATATTATTTAGAGTTAAAAAATTTATTTTCATAATTTTTGATAAATTTGAAAATAAAAAATAAACAAAAATATTTTTTTAAAAATATTTTTTTATTTTTTATTTGTTATTTTTTATTTTAAAAAAAATAGTTTAAGAAGAAATTAAATTATTTATTCTTAAATTTTTAATACAAATAAAAATTTCATTTTCATGTTTTTAACAAATTTAAAAATAAAAAGTAAAAATATTTTTTTAAAAAATAAAAATTATTTTTTATTTTTTATTTTTTAAAAATATTTTTATTTTCAAATTTGTCAAAAAAAAATAAGAAAATGCATTTTTTAACCCTAAAAATAATTTTTTAAAATAAAAATATAATATAATTAATTAAAAATAAAAGATAAAGATATTTCTATCTATTTACTGTTCTTATTGATCATTTTAAAATTGATTAACGGTAAAATTAGACGAAATGATCTAATAATATATTATAACATTTATTAAGAGAGAATTAGTATATTTTTGAAATGTCAGGAATAATTTAATATATTAAATTATTTTACAATGAATAATAGCAATTAATCCAACTTTAAATTATTTTTATTAATGTTAATATGAAAGTTAAAATTATTGAGGTACAATTTTAAGGAGAATTTTTACTAATTTTTAGGAATTATTAAAAGAAAAGATTATTGTATGTTGCATAAATCACAATATATATTTTTAATTTTAATTTGTCTCTGACTAAAGATTATTTCACAACCTCACTTGTGATCTTATACATATATATAGTTTTTCATAACTTATCTAAAATATTTTTTTTATCATATGTTAATATTTTATTATAAATTTTGAGCATTTATAATTATCATTTTTTTTTTCAATTAATCAGAATATCTCAAATTTAAAATGATAAAAAATTTGACCTTTTAAATTTTGAAAAATTCACAATGTGATGTAACAATGGAGGATTAAAAAGTTTATTACCAATTTAAAAAAATATACAAATATTTTTTACATAAAAAATATATATATATATTTTTTTTAAAAAAAAGGAAAAAACTATAAGTCTTTTCAATAGCGGACATAAAGATAAAAAAATGAGCTTACTTGCCCATTTTGTCACCATTTGGGTTCGTGATAGATATGAAAATTTGATGTCTCTCATGTTTAGCGGTACTCGCGCATCCAATTTAGGATAGATTTTATAAAACTTAAATTGGATTCATTTTTAAAGTGAAATACTTATCTCACTAGCCGTCTTATTTAGGATCAGATCGAATTGAATAATGAGATGAATTGATCGGATAATATTTGTATATATATTTTTATTTTTATTCTAAAATATATATATATTTTTTAAATATTTATAAAATATAATTT
Organism: Aleurites moluccanus; assembly: GCA_948193065.1. NCBI lineage: Eukaryota > Viridiplantae > Streptophyta > Magnoliopsida > Malpighiales > Euphorbiaceae > Aleurites > Aleurites moluccanus. The sequence goes on from CANXYC011343576.1 coordinate 10,425, forward strand.
ATATTTTACATAAAAATAATTATAAATTAAAAAATATATAAATTATATATAATTAAATATTAAAAATTAAAAATATATATAATCGGATCGGATTCAGAGCGGATATTACCATTATCCGAATCCGACACGAGTATAAAATAAAAAATTTATTCTACCTAATTTACTAAATGAAACAGATATTACTCGCCTCATTCAAATCGCCCTAATAGAATATTCACGAGTCGAGACAAAATTACATCCTACTCATACTCTCTAGCTTCCCACAAAATGCCCTATATAAGTTACAGCCTCCCTTGTCCGGTAACTTATCAATAGGATATTATATGATTATAACTAGAGTTACAACGAATAGAATTTAAGGCTGATTTTATAAAATTTGAATTTAATGCATTTAAGAATAAAAATATCCATCCTTTCATCAATTCTTCTTCGAAGCGGATAATGGGACGAGATGGATCGGGTTAAGTAATATTCGATTATATGTATTTTTTATTTTTTTAAAAAAAAATATTTTCAATATTATTTTCTTATATATGTATATTTAATATTATATTTTTTTTACATATCAAAATAATATAATATATATTTCACATGAAAATAACTATAAATTAAAATATATATATATATATATAATCGAATTTGAGACGGATTATACTACTATTCGTATCCGATTTGGAAACAAATTAAAAATTCACCGTCTTATTTACTAGACAAGATGGATAATAAGGTTGGGTCGAGCCTTGTACCCGATGGGATGTGTTAAATTGCTATCCCTAATTATGGCCGCCTATATACCCTATATATATTTATATAAGGTATATATAAAATTTTTAATATAATTATAATGAGTGATAAATTTTTGTTTTAAAGTAAATTTATAATATTTTTATTATAAAAATTTAATAATAGTTGAATGTATATTTGTAGAGAAAAACATACAATTGGGCGATCGAAAGTGTAACAGGGAAAATTTTTAAACTTTTCAAAATTTCATTTCGCAATTGTGATAGCCCATAAACTCATCAAGTAATCAACTAAATCAAGTGATACACACACATGCAATGAAAGAATAATCAAATTACCTCTTATCGCATAGAAAAATATTCTCCAATTCTTCAATGGAGCTCCTCAAATATGAAGTCTCTAGTAGATCTATACTTAACTCCACCAATCAAACTTCCTTTGCATCTTTGGATTGCTCTTGAATCCTCTCTCTTGTTGCCCAAAGGATGATTCAAGGGCCTCATTCAAATACTCCTTGGTAGTTAGAGTTCTAGTATTGTCTTAGACTTGATCTTCAAAGGTAAAGTTCACATGCAAAGGGCTCTTTCATAAAGAACTAAACAAGGAGTAAAAGAAGAAAAATAAAGATAAAGAAGAACTCTTCTTTTCCGCAGGTTAACTGGCTGGAAGGGATTGCTTTCTAACGTTTGTCTCTCTTTTCTTTCTCTCCTTGCTCTCTTTCTCTCTCTAAATTGCATGCAAGATGAAGAAATGAACAATTCATTATTCATTTAGTTTCTTCCTTTTCTTTATATTTATCTCCATATTTTTCCATCAACCATTAGCGATTATGGGAGACAAGGAAGAGAAAGGATATGACAAGAATGACTAGGGTTATTCTTATCTTCTATTAAGTCATGTCTTAATTTGCAAGGCTAAGAAAATTACCTATTTAGTCCTTAGTAGATTTTTCTTACACATCAAATATATATGGATTAGGCCAATCATTAGGCCTAATCAACCCCTTAAGCCCAAATTCATTCTTCCACATCAAATGTGGGTTGAGCCCACATCATATGTAAGAGTTTTTATTTATTTATTTATTTTAGTTTAGACTAAAATCTCAATTTAGTTATTCTTATTTGTATCTCATACAAACTGAGACTTAATTGTAATGAACTCATCATGGATTAAACTTCGAGATATACTAGAGACCTTGTAAATTTAATTATAAGTTTAATCTTATTACCATTAATGAATTAATTAAATAATTTAATTAATTATAATCATTTTAGCTTGATCAATAAATGTTATATGGTGAATGACTTTTTAGGTTATACCTAATTAGCAATGAGATTAAGAAAACACCTTTTTCTACTAATTGTGAAATCTTTATTTTATGCTTAATCCTCATAAGCCGTCAGTGATGCCTGACATTACATATTGTAACTTCTTGATTAGATATGAATATTTATAGTTGATTATATTTTATTCCATGGATATTAATCATAATTACCATGCACTAGAATCCTTCTATTACCAATTCTCGATCTTGACTAGGGTTATGGTTTAGTCAAACCCTAATTTGTCTCCACCATATGTTCTCATCATGATTCTAATTCTCAATAAACTCAATTCCTACTAAAAACTCTTTTCTAGTGAATTTTAACTACCTTGGCCAAGGATTTATATCTCAAAAATAACCATATAGCATAACTTCTTTGGCCAAGGATTTAAGTATCAAGAATAACCATATAACATAAGATTTCTTTCTTGTTTACCCAAGTTAATGGATTCCATCTTAGTTGTCTTCTACCTTTATACATAACTAGTTAGGGCCATCATATGTTATATACCTGTGTGTGGTTAGCACCAACATATAAGCAGTAATAAATCCTAACCATTTGTGCTTGAGATAATCGTCTTCCCTCAAGTCAAAGGTTTATATGCACGATTATAACCTAGACGACAAATTATTGACTAGTAGTAAAACTCCATGAATTCATCATCTCATGTCACAGTTCTACTACTCATCTTATGAATATCTAAATGTTTATTTTGACATTATATATCAAGTAGTATAAGAGTCATTACCTCCATAATCATAAGTATCTCATACTAATTATGAAAAAAAATAGAGGTAATGGCTTTCCAAATATAATGATGTGCAATCAATAATTCTATGATCATGAACACTTTAAAGTATTTGTACCAAAGTGATACATCACTCACATTCTCAACTGTTTAGAATAGATCATCCTACAAAATACTTAGAACTATATGTTCAATATAACGAAATACTTTACACTTAAAGAATATATTAATTGTCATAAAAGGAATAATATTTTATAATCATATATTATAAACAAGGTTGTAAGGCAAATATTATTAACAATCTCTCACTTGCATTAAATCCAATTACTATAATATCTAAGACCCATCTTTTCAAGATAGAAATCTAGTTGTTGGTGAGTCATGGATTTACTTAAAGGATTTGTTGTGTTATCAGCTGATGTTATTTTCTTCATGGTGATGTTTCTTGTCCCAACAATTTATCTGATAACTTGATATGTCTTTCTATGTGTTTGGATTTCTGATGAGACAAGGGATTCTTTGCTTGAATTATAGCTCCATTGTTGCCATAATATAAAGGAAACAATGACGCAATAGAAGGAATCACTCTTAGTTTTGTTACAAACCTTCAAATCCAAATAGCTTCCTTTGTAACATCTGATGCAACAATATACTCGACTTTTATAGTAAAGTCTATAATAATAGTTTGCTTGGAACTTTTCTAGCATATTGTTTATCCATTATAGATGAAAACAAACCCAAAGATAGATTTTTTATGATCAACATCTGACTGAAAAGTCAAAATCTATAAATTTGTCTATCCTTAGGTCACCTTCTCCATACATTAAAGCTAAATTCTTAAGATAGATTTGATTGTGGTTGTGATCTAATCCTGGATTGGATTGGTATCTGCTAGTCATACTAATAACATATGCGATATCCGACCTATTACACAATATGATATACATCAAGCGTCCAACAACCGAAACATATGGAACCTCGGTCATACTTTCCTTTTCTTCAAGTTTCTTAAGAGACATGACCTTAGAAAGGTGGCTATCATACCTCACATGTGATAATCCCTTTTTGGAATTTAACATGTTGAACCATTTCAACACCTTTTCCAAGTATTGACTTTGAGAAAGCCCTATCATTCTCTTTGATCCATCTCTATAAATCTACATACCAAGAATGTAGGTGGCTTCTCAAAAGATTTTTATGGAGAAAGTTTTATATAGCTAATTTTTATAGATGTAAGTACATTAGTATCATTCCTAATTAACAGGATATTACCCATGCACAAGACAAGGAAAGTGACTGTATTCATACTAACCTTCTTGTACATAAGGCTGTCACGACCCAACCTGGGAACTGCGACGGTCCTAAGGTACGGGTGTTGCCTAAGTTACTAGTACCACGAAAAACCCAATTAATTATACTATATGGCATGCAATTCATGTAATCAGCTTAAATAGCTTAATAATGCTGCAGAAATTTCGACAGCATCTCCCCTATAATATGACTATGCCCAGCTGTAAACATGCAAATAAGCACTTCCAATATACTTTATCATCAATACTCAAATCTTTATCATCAATGATCCCTCTGGATCTCCAATAACAA
>CANXYC011343809.1:0-65309 GCA_948193065.1 Aleurites moluccanus
GGTTGTATCATTCCATACTTGATGATACAGCTTAACTAGATTTGAACTTGGCAGCTGTAACATTCCACATAAAAATATGAAATGGTTCTTTTGGAAAAGAAACTGTTTAGGTCTTGTTCTTATAAAGAAACTTGACATTGAGGCTTATTGGGTTTGACATTGATGCATACTATTATTGACATTAATGTATTATTGGTATTGATGCTTAATTGATATTAATATATTATTATTTTCAGTCATTGTGGTATTGTGCTAAGTTCTTTTGGATGAACTAGACACTTTAAAAAGTTATACAAATGATTGAATTCATATGAAATTCATATTTGGTAACTTATAGGAAATGACGAAAATAAAGGAGCAGAGCTGAACTGGACTTCTGATGAGGATAATCTACTTGATGAATAATTCCTCTATAGCTTTGGACTGTGGGGGACTATTATATTTTCTTTTAGTTGAATAAATAGTTCACTTACAAGTGAAAATGTCCATTTTAACTGGACTGTGGGAGACTATTATATTTTCTTTCAGTTGAATAAATAGTTCACTTGCAAGTGAAAATGCCCATGTTGATTGAGTTTAGTTAAATTCTAAAACTCTATGTTGGTATACTTATTATTTATATATATTTTTAATTTATTTGCATCAATTTAGTTTATTTCTAAAATTGATAGTGTGCTTAAAAAATTCATATTTTGAGTAATGAATCTTTTTGTGTTATAATGATTCAATATTTTGTTTTGAATATTATATTATCTATTTATTGAAAAGTGCTATATGTAGAACATAGGAGGAGATTGTTGGGTATATTAAATAGCCCTAATATATATTCTAATATAAGTCCTAATAGATAATGGACATTTGTAGTGGGCCTAATGGGTAAGAGCCCATTAACTGATTTAACCCTAGTGTAAATCTATATATATGCTAGCTGGGGCAGCATACTAGGTATTCAAAATTAGATACGTAGGGTGTAATACTTCAACCAATCGCATATTGTTTGTCCTAAAACCCTAACACAAAAACTAGTAATAGAAATACTTTGAAGGAAATTTGGTTGGAAAATAAGTAGCATGCCTTATCATCGTTATCATTCCATAAATACATCATTGTACTCACATAAATTACTCAGGAATTTATCCATTATTATTATTTTATAAGTTTGATAAATTTAAATAAAATTTTGAGTAATTTTAAATTATTAAATTAATTAAAAAATTATCCAAATTCTTATAAAATAAGTCGCTTTATTTTTCTTTCTTATAAAAAAAAATTAAAGTGCAAATTAGATTACATATATCATAAAAAAAAATTGTAAATATTTATAAATAATATATGATTCAAAATATAATAATGTTAAATAAAATAACCCAAAAAATTATATATAGTAATAAAAATAACACAAACCAAACTATTCATTTTTTTTTTTGTTCTACTTATTATTATTATATTAAATAGATATATACATTCAACAAAGATAAGATTTACTATTTGTGCAATGATAAAAAAAAGTTGAGAAAAAAAAATAAATTTTATATAATTTAATCTCTTAGTAAACCTATGACAATGATCTCTTAAAAAAATAATTTACTTAAATTAATAAAATTATAAATTCTTTCACGATTTTATTATAAAATCATTTTATCCATGTACTTTGCAGTATACTATTTTAACAATCATTGTTATTATAATTTTACTACAATTTGGCTCAGCCAGTAGATAAAAATTTAAACTTAACTATTGGACAAAAGTCCTAATTCAATTATTAGGCAAAAACTAAACATCTATAGCAAAAACTAAAAAACCTCTTTTATAATTTTCTTATTTATAATATTACTTACTATATATCATTCCTAACTCAATGTAGATACTCATTAAATTATAAGAAATATCAAAATAAAAATTATATTCTATAAAAAAAATAATATCCACTCAATTGAGAAATATTTCTCACTCATAAAATAGGAAAAGAGTTTCTTTCAAGTTACATTAAAATTTTGAGTTAAAATTCTAATAATTTTCACATTTAACTTAAAATCTCATAATTATTCAATCTTCAATAATCCAACAATTTTTACCTTATCAAAAAAAATCTTTCAATCATAGATTTTCAAATTTTCAGAATATTCAATTATTAAACCTCAATACTTTATTTTAAAGCTCCACCTTAATTAACAATTTTCAATAGACTTGTCATTATTTTAATCCAAGCTAATCACTTCATTGAGATATCATCATTATCATCTTCTTCTTCTTCTTTATCATCATCATCATTAACTTTTTTAAATTCTTTAAGTCTTGTTTCAAATTCAAGCAGCGATTTTATATATGGTCATTTTCTCTATAACTAGCACTGACTTGTAATTTAGGAGTCTTCAACTTTCATTATCTTCTCAACCAAAAAATTCAATTTTTAATATTTTTCTCTTTTCTAAAATAATTCTTAAACTCTTGAATAAGTACCAATAACTCTGATATCACTTATCAGAGAAATCAGATATATAAGCGCAATGATAAGAAAAAAGAAAAATAACACAAATAAATTATTTGTGATTCAGTTTCAGTAAACCTATGTTTACTGCAGGAGGAAAAAAAAAATCTTATAAATATATAAAAAAATCTTATTTTGTTCATTTAAATATGTTTTTTATATAAAATTAATTCTTAACCCACTTAAGATTAATTAAAAATATCATTAGAGTATAAAAAAATTTTCATTTGATTCATTTAACTCCAACTTTCTAAATAAAACTAATTTTTGGCCCACCCAATATTTATTTTCTTATTTCGTTACTAATCTATAATCCTTTGAAAGAATAATTCATTAAAGCATCATATTACAATTTTTGGATGAACCCTCTCACAATATCATTATAAAAACACTCTATCTATACACTCCTAATATATTACTTTAACAATCATTACTATTATAATTCTACCACAATTTGAATAAACTATTAGGAGAAATTTCAACTCAAGTATTGGACAAAGGTACCTAACTCAACTATTATGAAAAACCAAATATCCTTAGGCAAAAGCCAAAAAACTTTTCTTATAATACTTATATTTATAAGGTTACCACTATCACTAATAATTCATCACCCAATTAGAAAGTAAGATTAAAATAAAAATTCTACTCTATAAAGAAAATATTCATTCACTCAACTAAAAAATATTTCCCACACATAAAAATATATATATATATATATATTCTTTTAAATTTCATTAGAATTTTATGTCATAATCCTAACCCTTACCAAAAACTATAACCAAATTTACCATTTTCATCAAACCATCACCAACTCTATATGTGATACTCAAGAAAAATGCTTGCATTGGTATTCACTATGATTATTACCATTATTTTATCACTTTCTATGATTATTAATTTTAGTTTTTAGAATAAAAAATATAATAGAGTTACTATTTAAATTTTTATTAAATATAATTTTTATTTACATACTAGTGTACAACAATGGTGAGTGTTGAACCCTCAACCTTAAAGTCCCAAGATTAATACTTTGCCACCCAAAATTAATATTTAAATATCACATATACATTTTTTTTTTCTTTCAAGAGATATTATTTATAGTGTAAATTATAAATCTATAAATATTAAATAGGAGTTAAATTCAAACAAAAAGAAGGTTGGGTAAAGCATTATTTAGATTTGATTATTTTGGAAGCCAAAAATGGTTGATGATGCAAACAGCTAACCATTAAAAGATAATGATTAATTAAAAAAAAATTAAAATTTATTATTTTTGTCCTGCTATTTCAAAGTTAATCATATCAGTCCTTTTATATTATTATCAATAAAAAAATAAGTACAATATTTTATATACGATATTAAATAGGAAATAAAATTATTAAATTGTAAATTTTTAAAATTCAAAATGCAATTTAATTTAAATGTCAAATATTAAAGGGTAATAAAAAAAATTACAATTTCATAATGAAAGACCAAAGTGTTAATTAAGTGATTAATAAATAAATTTTAAAAATTAAAATTAAATTATAAAAATATTATTTATTTATTTTTAATATTATCTTAATTCACAAAAAATAATTATATAATAGAAACACATACATGCTATTTACATATTGCATTTATCTATCTATCTATATCTATACTTGTATATATAAAAGAATCTCAAAAGGTAAAACTTTTGAATTGTTTGAAAAGAACATGATTTTTAGTATATAAAAAAAATTCACCATATTCTTAATTTAATTGGATTAAAAGAATTATTTTAACGAATTTATATGTGCACTGCACATGATTTAGGTGATTTTAGAACATATAATTTTATATTAATTATGATTTTCTTTTAAAATGTATACATAATACTTAAATATAACAAAACAGTTAAATGTAGTTTTAAATCTTTGTTTTTATTATTTTTTATTAGCCAATTTATTATTCTATATATACGTTAAAAAATCAAAATTACAAGGGTATCGATAAAAAAATTAACAATAATATAAATAAAGTTTACATGATTTAATCTTATAATAAATGTTCGTTTACGGTTATTTTAAAGGATAATTCACTAAATTATCAAATTATAATTTTTAGAAGGACAAAATTACAAACTCTCTAATATCACTACAAATGCATTTTATCTATATACTTTGTAGCACACTACTTTAATAATGATTGCTATTTTTATTTTACCACAATTTGCTTCAACCATTAAGAAAAAATATCAACTCAACAATCAGGCAAAAGCCAAACATCCTTGAGCAAAAGCTGAAAAATATCTATTATAATGTTACTCAGTATATATCACTCCTAACTCAATAAAAATCCTCATCAAATTATGAATAATATTAAAATAAAAAAATTACTATATAAAAGAAATAATTTTTCACTCGAGTGAAAAATATTTTTCACACATAAAATAAAAAATATTTGATTTCAAATCCTATTAAAATTTTGAGTAATAATCATAACAATCTCTATTACTCAAAATCTCGTAATAATGTAATATTCAATAATCCAACAATCTCCACTTTACCTTAAATTCTTTCAATAATGTAATATTCAAATCAAAACTCTACCCTTGATTTTAGAGCTTCATCTTAATCAATATCATCGTGACAATCCAACAAATTACTTTAATTAAAAAATCATCATCATCATCAACTTTTTTAAATTCTTTAAATCTTCTTTCAACTTTAAGCAGTAATTCTATATGTTGTTACTTTCCTTCATAACTAGCACTTAACTTTCAATTGAGATTTCTTCAACCTTTATCATCTTCTCAATAAAAAAAATTCTAATTTTAATTTTTTTTTCTAAAATAACTCTTAAATCCTAAAATAAGAATTAACAATTTTGATACCACTTATTAGAGAAATCAAAGTTATAAGGGCAATGTTAAAAAAAGAGAAAAATTAAAAAAAAAAATTACGTGCTTCAGTCTCTCTCAATAGACTTACTTCTATAATTCTTTGAAATAATAATATATTAAATCATCATATTATAATTTTTGGATGGAGAAAATTACAAACTCTTTCATAATATTATTACAAAAATACTTTACTCATATTTCTTATTATCCATTACTTCAACCATCATTCTGCTATAATTCTACCATAATTTGAATCAACCATTGGGCAAAATCTAACTCAATAATTGGGCAGAAGCCGCCCCACCTCAATTATCGAGCAAAAGCAAAAGAATTTCTATTATAATTCTCATATTTGTAATCTTACTCACTGTCACTCTTAGTTCAATAAGGATTCTCACACAATTAAAAATAACATTAAAATAAAAATTATGCTCTATAAATAAAATAATCTTCCAATCAATTAAAAAATATTTCTCACACATAAAAAAAAAATTATTTCAAATTCGTTTAGAATTTGAGTCATAATCCTAACATATACTAATAACTAAAACCAAATTAATATACCATTTTTCATCAAACCATCCCCAATTCAGTATGTGATATTATGAAAAACGCTTGCATTGTTACTCAATATGATTATCATCATTATTTTATCACTTCTTATGATTATATTGACTATGATTTTTAATCTTAATTTATAGAATCAGAAATAATAGAGTTAGTATTTAAATTTTTTTATTAAATATAATTTTTTATTTACACACAAGTATACAATGGACAATTGATTAGGAAGATTTGCAATCACAAAGTCAATAACACACCACACGTTTACAAATTTTATAAATTTAATAATTTCCACCGTTGATGAGTGTTGAACCCTAAACCTTAAGATTTAAAGATTAATGCTTTATCATCCAGAATTAATATTTAAATATGATACTTTTTTCGCCAAGAGATTTTATCATATTAGTCCTTATATATTATTATCAATAAAAAAATATAAATTAAATTTTTTATATACGATATTAATTAAGAAATTAAATTTTTAAATTTTTAAAAATTAAAATTCAATTTAATTTAAATGTCAAATATTAAAGTGTATAAAAAAATTATGATTTCATAACAAGTACTCCCTTCGTTACTTTATATAAGTCATTTTGGAGGAAGACATAAAAATTAATAAATTAATTATTATGCCTTAATTTTAATATAAAATGACTAATATAACTTTATTTATTTATTTCATCATTATTAATATTAAGGAGATTTTAAAATTGATTGAAAGTATAAATTTGATTTTTAATTAAGAGTAAAATTAGAAAAAAATAATAACTATAATTTTAAAATATGAGAACGACTTATAAAAAAAAATTTATCCCTTTCTAAAACAACATATATAAAAGAATGGAGGGAGTATCAAAGTATTAATTAAGTGATCAATTAATAAATTTTAAAAATTAAAATTTATATTAAATTATTATTTATTTATTTTTAATATTATCTAAAAAATAAAATAACACAATAAAATTATATATATACACTTCACAAAAAAACAATTATATAATAAAAACACATGCATGCTATTTACATATTGCATTTATCTATCTTCATCTATATTTTATATAAAAGTCGAAAGAATAAAACTTTTGAATTGCTTAAAAAAATATGATTTTTAATATATATATAAAATTCACCTTATCCTTAATTTGATTGGATTAAAAAAATATATTTTAACATATTTATATGTGCGTTGATTTAGGTGATTTTTTAACATGTAGTTTTATATTAATTATGATTTTATTTTTAAATTTGTAATACTTAAATATATAAAACAACTAATTGTAGTTTTAAGTATTTGTTTTGATAATTTTTTTATTAGTAAATTTATTAATCCATATATACATTAGAAAAATTAAAGTTATAAGCGTAATAATAATAAAAAAAAAATAATAATATAAATAAATTTTATCTGGTTCAATCATTTAATATGTCTATATCTATTGCCTTTTAAAAGGATAATTCACTAAATTATTATATTATTATTTTTGTATAGATAAAATTATACTCTCACAGTTTCATTACAAAGGCATTCCACCTATACAATTTACAGCACACTACTTCAACAATCGTCGCTACTACAATTCTACTAAAATTTGGCTCAACCATTAAGCAAAAATCTCAACTCAATTATTGAGCAAAATCTCTAGCTCATCAGACAAAAGCCAAATATCAAAGACAAAAGTTAAAGATTATCTCATATAATACTCTTATTTATAATATTATCCACTATATATCACTTTCTACCTCAATGAAATTCCTCATCAAATTAGAAATAATATTAAAATAAAAATTTTACTCTATAAAAAAAATAATCTTAAACTCAATTGAAAAATATTTTTCACACATGAAATAAGAAAATATTTTTTTCAAGTTATATTAAGAATTTTGAATTATAATACTTATAATCTTTACTTTGACTCAAAATTTCGTAATCATGCAATCTTAATCCAACAATCTCCATCTTATCTCAAAATTTTTCATCCATAGAATCTTCAAATTTTTAGAGTTTTCAATTATACAATTTCTCTATGCTTGATTTTGGAGCTCTATCTTAAATCAATAAGTTTCAATCAACTTATCATCATTGTCATACAAGCTAATCACTTCTGTTAAGAAATCATCATTGTCATCAACTTCTTTAAATTTTTTACGCCTTCTTTCAATTTTAAGCAACGATTCTGTATATGATCATTTTTCTCCATAACTAGCATTTTACTTTTAACTGGGGGTGTCTTCAACTTTCATTATCTTCTCAATAAAAAAATTCAATTTTAACATGTTTCTCTTTTCTAAAATAACTTTAAAATTCTAGAATAAGAACTAACACCTTTAAAATTACTTGATAGGGAAATCAGAGTTATTAGTGCAACAATAAGAAAAGAGAAAAAAAATATATAAATATGGTTTAATATCTCAATAGACCTACATCTACAGTCATTTGAAAAGATAATGTACTAAATCATTATATTATAATTCTTAAATAAATAAAATTATAAATCCTCTTATAGTATTATTACAAAAATATTTTACTCATGCACTTTGTTATACATTACTTCAATAATCATTGCTATTAAAATTCTCATACAATTTGGATCAACCATTAGGCAAAAATTCCAACTCAATTATCAGACAAAAGCCAAAGAACTTTTAATGTAATACTTTTATTTATAATGTTACCACCATCTCTCCTATTACAATAAGAATCCTCACCTAATTAGAAATAACATTAAAATAATAATTAATACTCTATAAAAAAAATAATTATCCATTCAATTAAAATATATTTCTCACACATACAATAAGAAAATATCTTCTTTCAAATTTCATTAAAATTTTGATTTATAATTCTACCAATAACTAAAATCAAATATACCATTTTTCATCAAACCATTACCAACTCTATATGTGATATTTAAGAAAAAAGCTAGCATTGGTATTCGCTATGATTATTATCTTTATCTTATCACTTTCTACGATAATGACTATATTATCAATCTTAGTTTATAGAATCAGAAATAATAAAATTAATATTTAAATTTTTTTATTAAATATAATTTTTTATTTACACACTAGCATACAATGGACAATATAATTGTTTAGGAAGATTTGCAATCACAATGTCAATAACACACACCACATATTAACAAATTTATGAATTTAATAAATTTCACTATGGATGAGTATGGAACCCTAGATCTTAAGGTTCCAGGATTAATGCTTTACTACCCAGAATTAATATTAAATATCGTACTTTTTTAATGTAAATTATAAGTGTCAACTATATAACAGATAAATATTAAATAAGAATTAATTAAATTCAAATAAAAAAGAACGTTTGGTAAAGCATTATTTAGATTTGAATTAATTTGGTAGCCGAAAATGACTGGTGGTGCAAACAGTTAACCAAGAGGTCAACCACTGAAAGATGATGATTAATTATAAAAAACATCTTTAAATTTATCTTAATATACTTTTTTTTTCCAGCTTTTATAAAGTTAATCATATCAGTCTCCTAAAAAAAAGTTAATCATACTAGTCCTTATATATTAGTACGTATCTATAAAAAAGATAAAAAAAAATATTTTAATTACTATTAATTAGGAAATAAAATTATTAAATTGCAAATTTTTTAAAAATTAAAATGAAATTTAACTTAAATGTCAAATATTAAAGTGTATAAAAAAAGTTCGTAATTTCATAACGAAAGATCAAAGTGTTTCTATACCGTACGTTCATTTTTTTTATGTGAGAAGATATAGATAATTTTTTTTTTTTTTTTTATTTTGTATGTATTGTTATCAGATTAATGGATATATACATTCAACATGGGTAAGACTAGTCTGAAAAATCAAGACAGGATTTAGTCCCATCAGTCAGATAGTTCTGTCATGTCAAGTCATTAGACATTTAACAAATAAAGGTGCAATACTCATTTTCACATAGTATAGTATCAAGGTAGGAAATATCTAAGAACAATCATTAATCGATAAAGAGAATGATTTTAGTTCAAATAATAACTATAAGTAAGTGGATTCAATAATTTAAGGAATAGCTATAATCCTGCATAATAACATATTTATGACTCACTTTTAATTTTTGATTAGCCAATGTCACAATTCAGATATTAATTTTTAAAGTAAGCTTCCTCGATTTCCATCATCACCATTATCCTTTCCATTTCCTTTTTGTATTACATATCAAGTTAACATAATTTAGATTTATTATACATAGAATTATAAAAATTTTATTTTTAATTAAATTAATTCTCTTTATATCTTAAATTTAAGATTTAGTCTTAGAAATTTAGTTTGTAAATAAATTTTGGTAGCTCTGTTTCTCATATTTATATCTTAAACTACAAATATCTAATTATTCTAATTCTTTTTCCTACTTAAAGTAGATATATTAAATTCTAATATATCCAAAATTTAGATCATTCCAAGCATCACACAATTTTTAATGAATTTCTAAAATCAGCTTTGCTATTCTATAACAGCCATCCAAGCAAACTCTGTTGTGATGATCATAACTCAAAACGTGTTTACTCAATTTAAAAACTTATTTACATTCATTTATTTTACATATAAATGATCATTTTTTTATGTTTTATATTTTGTCTAATTCAGTCTCTATGTTCCTCAAATTAAACTCAAATTAAGTCATCAAATTTGAATTTTCTGCAGAACTTACAATTTGAACTAGTCCCACTCAGATATTAAATCTTAAATCTTAAATTGAAGGTTTAATCCTATAAATTTAGTTAGTAAATAAATTCTAGCATCCCTACTTCTCTTATTTATATCTTCAACTACAAATGTCCAATTACTCAAATTAAATCATCAAATCTAAATTTTCAGCAGAACTTATAATTTGAACTAGTTCTACTCAGATATTAAAATTTAAATCTTAAATTTAAGGTTTAATCCTAGAAATTTAGTTAGTAAATAAATTCTAGCAGTCTTACTTCTCTTATTTATATCTTAAACTATAAATGTCCAATTACTCTGATTCATTTTCCCACTTAAACTAGATATATAAACTCTAATATCTCTAAAATTTATATCATTCCAAGTATTACACAATTTTTGATAAATTTCTATAATCAGCCTTGCTATTCTATAATAGCCATTCGGGCAGACCCTGTTATTATGATCATAACTCAAAATGTGTATACTCAATTTAAAAATTGATTTAAATTCATTTATTTCACATATAAATAATTATTTTTTATATTTTATATTTTATTTAATTCAGTCTCTAAGTTTTTCAAATTAAACTCAATTTAAATCATCAAATCTAAATTTTCAACAAAACTTATAATTTGAACTAATTCTACTCAGAGATCAATATCTCCTAACAAACATCAAATTTTACAAAACCATTTTAAAGTCATATAGATACCTACAACTTTTATATTTTATATTTTCCTAAATTCTTTCCTTAAGACTATATAATATGAGCTACAACTTTCATTTCTAACATAGATTTCAGAATTTTTAAAACCCTTATCCGATTTAAATTTCTTCTAATTTGAAACCCTAATTCCAAAATCTTTCAATTAAGCTTAATTCATCAATTTAACTCCTTAATCTCTATTTATCATCCAATAAAATAAAATAAAATTAAAATTAAGAAATTAAATTAAACTCTTCGAATTTTTAACTTAGGTTTACACAACTTCAAGCCCTATATATTTTTCATATATCATTGCCTATAAAATACAAATTCTTTAATTCATCAACTATTTTAACTATAAAATTCATTAAATTGAATTAAAGATTAAGTTTAAGAATTTACTTTAATTTGAAGACTTGAATCTTTTCTTCACTTCATATTAAAAGTTCTTGATTATCAACTCAATCAATTTTCCACAAATAAATTTTGACTAAACACCTAACTCTATCTAGCTTGGAAGATTAGATTTTATAGAGAAAGATTGAAGAAAATATTGGGGGAACGGGGGAATGGTAATTCGGCCTACTAGAGAGAAAATGGCTAATATTTATTTATTTTTTTCTCTACATAGAATTTTCTACTTAATACACTTATTTTACTAATACACTTATTTTACTAAATATAAAATGAAAGAATCAAAGGAAGAAAAATCAACATATTCCTTTCTATATTCACTACAAGTGGCCAGCCAATATAAAAATAAGATATTAAAATTTCCAGGTTTTCTCATGTGTTAAAAAAAAGTTACGAAAATAGTGGGTCTCATAAATTTGGAAAATTATAATTTGACTCATATTTTTACTAATTTAGAAATATAACCTCTAAATTTTTCTATTTTTTATAATTAAATCCTCATTTTCATTCCAATTGAATTCTAACTAACTTCTTTTTATAATTACTTATTCAATCTAACTCTATTATTCATTCAATTCATTAATCCAACAATCCTTACAAGTCTGCTGAACATATATCATTTTAGATGCAAAAATCAATTTTTCTTCAACTAATTTTGTTCCTCAACTTAATTAATTTTTATCTTCAATTTCAATCACATTTGATATACTATATTCACTTCAATTTATTTTTAGTTGGTTCGTAATTCATCTAATTTAAATTATAAAAAAAAATTGAGTAAAAAACTCTCGAAAGTAAATTTTAAATACCGAGAAGTATTCTAAATTAAGGTTTTCGAAATAACTGTTTCATTTCTACTAATCATTCATTTATTTGACTCTATATTGATTTCAAACTATTTTTTCTAAATGATTTGAGATCCTAAATTAAGATATCCTCAATCGGTTTTAATAAAAATATTTTAAAAATTGATTACCAATTGATGCTAATTATTATCATTCTTAGGGTATTTTAGGAATTTTTTTTTTTGAGTGTTCTTTTATATTTTCTAAAACCAACTTAATTTATTTACTGTTCAATTAATTTAATTTTCATTGTTATAGTTTACATAAGTCCATATGATCTTCTAAAACATTTTTAAAAAATATACAATTGTCATATTTGATATAAATAAAAATTGATTTGAAATTCCAAATTTCTAAATCATTATATATATATATATATATAGACACACACACACGCACACGTGTATATAAACACCATATAGCACACTCCAAAAGTCCGACGATTCGTAATTCGTATTGCTAACTCAATGGTGGCCTATGGAAGGCATCGATTAAATTTAATCGATTTAAAAGATAATTATTAAATTAAATTATTTTTTTAATTTATAAATTTTAAAATTAAATTAAATAATTTTTATAATTAAATCGTTAATTTAATTTGATTTAATTACTTTCGATTTGATTTGTTAATTTTAAATCAAATATTTTTTATTTATAAATTAAAAAAAATATAATAAAATATCAGCGATAAAAAATTTAATATATATAAAATTTATATATTCCATTAATAAATTCATCCAAAATTTATTTTTTCTCAAAAATTATATTTATTTATTTATTTATAGTTAATTTTATTTAAATCAAAAATTAAATTGAAATTTTATTTTTTAAATCAAAACTAAATTAAATAATTATAAAATTATTAATTTTAATTTAATCCATTATATCAGTTTAATTCTCCTCCAAACCTATTGAATTATTCGTGGTAGATATAGGAGGTGTTTGGTAGATTGATTGCTAAATATGCGATTAGTGTAAAAATGCGATTGCTAAATCGTCAATCGCTAAAAACAGCTTATAACTGTTTATAAAATTTGCGGATTAAAAATAAATTTTGTTATAATCGAAATTTTTAGTTGACGAACTAAACAATATAAATTTTTTAATTAACGACACGTATATTAACAATCGACAATTAGAAGTGTTTAGTGGATAATCATTCCAGCAAACTAAAATTGCAGGTGAACTTGTGCACGCACACCAATGTGTCAACCTTGAAATATGATGAATTAATTAAAAAATCTTAAAAATATTTCTATTAACAATATTAAAATTTATTTCAAATTGCTCTATTAATTTATTTATAATAATAGAGTAATTTTATAAAATTATTATTAATTATTAAGATTAAAAAAATTAATATTTTTAATTAAATAAATAAATTTTTTTAAAAAAACTCTAAATTAAAATTTTTTAAAATAATAATGATTTAATTAACCCATCAATGCAGCGGTCAAAATATGAAAAAGCTAACAGCTCATAAAAAGCTTTGATAAACACGAAATCGTTGACTTGAAACGATATTTTGTTAGTCAAGCTTATATATTGGTTCAGGTTGCCTCTCCGCATTCCACTCAAAAACCAAGAAAATCACAATCCAAAACCACAAAATCAGAGATGAAAACCACCATAGTCCTCTACCCATCACCAGGAATGGGCCATATAGCCTCCATGGTAGAGCTAGGTAAGCTTATCCTCGACCACTATAACCACTATTTCTCCATCACTATCCTCCTTATTACTAGTGAATTTTGGGACAATCCAAGCCTCATCTCTTACATGAAAAACATTTCTGAATCTCACCCTTCCATCTTCTTCCGCCGTTTACCTCCTACCTCCGTCGACACAACCCCTACCCGCAGCCCTATTGCTATGGCCTTTGATTGTATACTCATTAACAAGCCCTATGTTCTTGATTCTCTTAAAGAAATCTCAAAAGAAACCAAAATTTCTGCATTTGTTATAGATCTCTTTTGCACTTCTGCTCTTTCTTTAGGCAAAAATCTCAAAATCCCAACATACTATTATTTCACTTCTGGTGCTGCTTGTCTTGCTTGTTACTTGTATTTTCCAAAAATCAAAGAACAATACACCAATAGCTTCAAAGACCTTACAGATACTATCATTGATTTCCCAGGTATTCCTCCAATTAAAGCTATTCACATGCCAGAACCATTACTTGATAGAGATGACCCTGCCTATAATGATATGGTGTACTATTGTTCTAGTCTCTCAAAATCTGATGGAATTTTAGTTAATGCCTTTAATGATTTAGAGCCAAAAGCAATTAATACAATTGCAAATGGAGTTTGTGTTCCTGATTCCCCAACACCACCAATTTATCTTATAGGGCCTTTAATTTGTGGGAGTGGGACAAGTGCAATTCCCCATGATTGCCTCTCATGGCTGGATAAGCAGCCAAAACAGAGTGTGGTTTTTTTGTGTTTTGGAAGCCTTGGATCTGTTTCTACACAACAAATTAAAGAGATTGCTAATGGGTTAGAGAGAAGTGGGGTAAGATTCTTGTGGGTACTGAAAAATTCACCTGCTGATGGGAAAAAGAAGCGGACTAAGAATATGGAGGATTTCGATTTAGAAGCTCTGTTGCCTGAAGGGTTCTTGAACAGAGTTAAAAACAAAGCAATGGTAGTGAAATCATGGGCACCGCAAGTGGCGGTGCTGAATCATGCCTCGGTTGGTGGGTTTATTACGCATTGTGGGTGGAACTCGGTGTTAGAAGCGTTGGTTGCCGGAGTTCCAATGTTGGCATGGCCGCTTTATGCAGAGCAACATTTGAATAGGAACGCATTGGTGGAGGATATGAAAATGGCAATTGCAGTGGAGCAGAGGGATGAGGATGGGTTTGTGAGTGGGGCCGAGTTGGAGAGAAGAGTCAATGAGTTGATGGATTCTGAAAAAGGGAAAAAATTGAGAGATAAGTGCTTGAAAATGAAAGAGAAGAGTTTGAGGGTTTGGGACGAGTGTGGTTCTTCCATTAGAGCTCTTGCTAAGTTAGTTGAGCTATGGAAGCAAGGTTGAGGATTGGGATAGTGAAAAACTGAAAATTGACCTTGTAATGAAAAAAAAAATAATGAAAGTGCAAGTGATTTTCTTACAAATAATACATTTTCCATTTTCAATTTGTAAATAGTTTTTACTATGCCGATTTGCTTTTGATTTAGTGTTCATAATCAAACTCGAATTTAAAATAAAATATTTCTAGTTTTTTATTAGAAAATAATTTATACTTTCCTCTTTATTGATAGGTTATATAATTTATGCTTTCCTCTTTTAATTCAATTTTAGTGCATGATAACTTTTCTGTTTATGATTTTCAACTAATTTGAGCTAATAAGGAGTATGTATGAAGGCACCTAATTAATTTTGAAATACAATTTTTATATTATTATTTGCCTATTTTTATTAATTTTGAATTTCTGCTTATTCTAATGATTCAAAAACTCAATACTAGCTACCTCCACATTATGAGAGAAGATCAAGTCATTAGCGTTTAACTCTGACGCTCCACCGCTACCTTTGATGAGTTGACTCAGTTTAGTATTGTCGATAGCCCTCTGCTTGCTTCTGGCCATCGTTAGCGTTGCTCACTTTGCTAGAAATCCATGTGAAGTGAAAGATCGTGTTTATGCGACTGGTTGTACTGGTTTTGAACCCTCTGTAATTTGATTTTGAAGTTTTAATAGTGAAAAACTGAGAACGGTAGTAGATTTGAACCCTCTGTGATTTGGTGTTGAAGTTTTGAAGGTGAAAATTTGAGGAAGGTAGCAGATGAAGAGGCATGCAAATTCAAATGGTGATGTTTTCATGTGCTAGAAATTAAAAAAAAAAAAAAAAAAAAAAAACAGGACCCGTTAAATCCAGATTACTCGGTCTTGGTCAGCCGGGTCACGGGTACTGGATCGATTCACCGAGTTTATAGCCAGATCTTCGGGGACGGGCAAGGGCAGATCCCTTTTAGAGTCCAGGGGGCCTGCTAATTTTTTTCTTTTTTACTCCTATGTATATGTAGGATATATGAAAGCCCAATAACATGTCATTTCATTTAATTCCATTTGCACTCAAAGATAAGTAAGCTTTTATGAGGAAATATATATATATATATATATATATATATATATATATATATATATATATATATAAACACTATATATTTTTTTTAAATTTTTCTAAACAAGGATCCTAAACCAATTGTTGAATATAAGAGGCTAATTTTTTATTTTATTTTTCATATTTATCTTTTTAATTTTTTTTATAAATGATCCTGTACAAAATTATAAGTTTACACCTATAATTTTTAATTTTTTTTTTTTATATTTATCCTCCAATTTTTTTTCATATTTTTCTTAACTTTTTTATTTTTTTCTCTCTAGCTTTAATTTTTGTAGTTATATTTTTATATTTATATACAATCCTATAAAAATAATGAAAATTTTTTGCTCCCTCACCTAAAATCCTAGATTCGTCAATGGGTACAGATTGATGCTGGACCGAACCAGCCTAGAGATTGGTTCTTGATTTTTTCGATCGAACAGGTCAATTCGATTCGATTTTAATAACATTGATCAGTTTTCATCCATGATCCATATTTTAGTTTCAAATATATCATTTGCCTTTTTTTTTTTTTTTGCCTCAGCTTTATTCTGGCGCAGCCTAATAATATGTCCCATATGCCTACAAAAATAGCAAATGACAAGCATTTTTTCTTACTTCATATTAACTTGCAGCATCCCTCCATTCGACTTTTTATTTTGGAAATCAATGATTAATAGTTTTTGAACATTGAGATTGACCTTGAATCCCTCTTGACTTAGATCAACCTCTATGAACTGACCTGTAAGATTACCTATTAATTCAGCATTATGTTTATTGATCTTGTTAGGTGGCAGACTATGAGCTTGAATAAAAAATGGAGACTAAGTAAAAGTCTATTTCATCTAAGATCACATCAGATGGACATCCTTTGAGAACTAACTGTTGATTGTGAATTCTTAACACCATGGTCTTCTTTCTAGGACATTTTGCCCATCAACTCCATGCTCAAAGGTGAAAGTGAAGGTGTTTACCTTTTCAAAAGCCACTGAGAAAGGTTTCTTTTATATTCCATGAACTCAACATTGCCTCATTTACAACCCCAACACTGAAAGATGTATTGATGCTTAGTAATTAACCAAAATTAAAAATATAGACCATAACCAAACTTAATCACCAAATTATTCAGAACCGAAATAAAACAAGAAGATAAAATCGAAATAGCTTATATGATTAGCAGAAGCGTGAGATATTACTATCGTTAAAGAATATTTCGACCCCTCAGTAGGTTACTGATGCTCACAAGTCTCAACCGAAATCACTTCCAAGATTCAACAACTATAACTTCTTTGATTCAAGCACAAGAATAAAGAAACTCCAAGAACAACTATAATACTATTTTAATCAGACCGAAAGAGCATATGAAAAGACTTCGTATTTTTTCAATCTGGTTTCAAGACTTCTCCTTATTCTAATATATAGGAGAAAGGAAATAATGTTTACAGATAAAAAACCTTTAATGCTATAATTAGGTGAATAAAGAAAGAACGGTCATAACTATTATTAAAAAGATTTTTCAGTTTAGGAAAATTAAATAGGGTTTTGGGTCTGTTATAGTTTGGTGAATTTAAAAGAAATAAAAAAAAGAAAGAAATATAGTTTTTTGGTTCTACACGCGTGCACCATACCACACCACACCACCCCAAGTCACGCCAATCCGAGTTGAGCCGAGCAGCAAGAGTGTGTGATATAAGGTGTGTACCCACTCATACCACATGCATAATGTGGCCCACTCACAAGTCCTTAATGACTATGAAGTGTAATAGTAAATATATACCATTTTAAAAGTTTGTAATCTTTCAATGTAGGATAGAGTGTCTTGTGATATACCCACTTATATATTATATATACAACAATCCTCCACATATATCAAAAGACAGTTTAAAAGCAATGAGAGAATTTAAAAAAAAAATGGATTGAGTGATCAAAAGGAAATGAAAGTGTCTAATCAAAATCAAAGAAACTCTGACGCATAAGCACTAGTGTCTTTTGGACTATGAACCAATATATAGAGTAAATATAACTTGAATCACGAGTCTTTGGCGAAACACAAAGTTTCTATGAACCTCTAGCCTTTAATGTAAAACAGAAGTACATATCACTCACATCACAGTCTCATGTATAAGATATTCAATGCGATTTGGCATATTTTGGCCATGTGCCGTTACCTAGAACTCATGAGTGCTTTAGAGATACCTGCCTAGTTCTTATAAGGGTGGCCCCACCCCATACTCACTTAGGTGCCTCCATTAAGTATATTCTACAGTCATGTACACCATCTAATATGGACTACGGATAAACATTAAAAGTCATATATAGACTCAACCTCATCGCAGTGTAATTACTCAACCTCATTGTTATAGCAGTACACTACTCTACACCAAAGGGATGGACTCATATATATAAAGTGAGTAGCGCCTCCAGACCGTCTAGTTACTTGTTATTACCTATATGAACCTACTACCAATCACATAGGTTGAGTTGCCATCACTTCGATCTATATCATAGGCAGAAGTTCCATCCCCCTCAATGTACTTCTCACTAGCACTCTGCTAAGTGGTTTGGTCAACGGATCCACAAGATTAAGCTCTGACCTTACAAAATCAAGGGGTTTAACCCTATCAGATAACAGTTGTCTCACAATATTATGTCTTAGGCGTATATGTCTACTCTTGCCATTATAAATATGGTCATTGGCTCTCCCAATAGCAGCATGTTAATCACAATGCATAGACACAGATGTAACTGGTCTTGCCCATAAAGAAATATCTCCCAAAATATTTCTAAGCCACTATGCTTCAGAATATGCCTTCTCTAAGGCAATGAATTCAGTCTCCATAGTAGAGCATACTGCATAAGTTTGTTTTGAGGATTTCCATGAAATCGCCCATCCTCTTTCTAAAGTAAACACATATCCACTAGTGGATTTGGTCTCATCATAATTAGAAATCTAATTTACATCTATATACCCTTATAAGACTACAGGTGTGCCTGAATAATATAATTCTAAGTTCATAGTATGTCTCAAATATCTAAGAACTCTAGTTAAGGCAATCCAATGATATCTATTAGGATTTTGGGTATACTTACTAAGTCTGTTTACAACATAAGCAATATCATGTTTACTACAATTCATCAAATATATTAAACTCCCAATAATTTGTGCATACTTAGATTGTTCAATACTATGACCATTATTCTTTGCAAGATGTAAAGAGGAGTCATAGGGTGTATTCAAGGGGCTAATCTCAAAATGTCAAAACTTTTTACGAATCTTCTCTATATAGTGTTCTTGAGAAATTACATAACAATTTTGAACTCTCTTTAATTTTATTCCTAATATCATATCTGCAACACCCATATCCTTCATATCAAAATTATTAGATAATATTTTCTTATTTTTTGATATCACATCAAGACTAGTCCCAAAAATTAATAAGTCATCAACAAATAAACATACTATTACTCCATACTCATTATTTTCAATGTATAGTTAAATTAAATATAGCATCACATGCTATCAAAGTCCTAATTGATGTTATTCTAGCAAAAAGAGAATAAGTCTCAAATAATCTAAGTCTTTATTTTGTTTGTATCCCTTGACAACTAGTCTAACTTTAAATTTATCTATTTAACCATCAAGTTTCAGTTTTCTTTTAAAAATTCATTTGCACCCTATTGATTTTATTCCATGAGGTAAATCAACTAATTCCCAAGTATGATTACCCATAATGGATTCTATTTAACTATTAATAGCTTCATTCTAGAAAGATGCATCTGGAGAGGTTACTGCTTCATTATATGTTACAGGATCATTATCCAATAGGTATATAAAGAAATCATCTCCAAAATCCTTTTTTGTCCTAGCATGAGAGCTTCTTCTAGGTTCAATTTCATTTTCTTGGTTAATCTCCTTATTTGACTCATTAACAGTTGTGGAATAGATTTATCAATTTTAGTCTTAAATGGAAAAATATTTTCAAAAATTTCTACATT
The DNA here is from genome assembly GCA_948193065.1 of Aleurites moluccanus. Classification (NCBI taxonomy): domain Eukaryota; kingdom Viridiplantae; phylum Streptophyta; class Magnoliopsida; order Malpighiales; family Euphorbiaceae; genus Aleurites; species Aleurites moluccanus. The sequence continues at coordinate 20,675 of CANXYC011343809.1, forward strand.
TTTTGTTTCAATTATTGTGTTAGCATCTAACACATTACTTCTTAAAACAAGAAGTCTATAAGCAACACTATGATTCATATGACCAACCAACACACAATCGACAGTTTTTTAGACCATTTTTCTCTTTTTAAGTTCAGGTAAAAGAGTCTTCGCAAGGCACTCCCACACTTTGAGGTATTTCACATTAGACACATATTTTTCCCATAACTCATAAGGTATTTTATTAGTTTTCTTGAATATTATTCTATTTTGGAGATGACAAGTAGTTAAGATAGCTTGCCCCCACAAGTTGAGAGGTATACCAGAATTCAAGAGTATTACATTACATATTTCTTTTAGGGTTCTATTTTTTCATTCAACTACTCCATTTGTCTCAAGTGAGTGAGGGGTTACTTCATGAATTATTTCTTGATCCTCACAATATTTACTAAGACTAATAGACTCATATTTATCTCCCTTATAAGATCTAAGTCTTTTAATTTTTTTTTTCAACTTTGTTTTCTACTTTTGCTTTATAGATTAAGAATTTCTCTTTTATTTCATCTTTACTTTTAAGAAAATATATTTGTGTATACTTAGAATAATAATCTATAAAGGTTACAAAATACATTTTACCTCCACTTGATACTTTTTTAGACATGTCAGCTAAGTCAGAATGTATTAAACTAAGTAATTCAGATTCTCTATGTTGAATTGTCTTACAAGATTTCTTAGTAGCTTTTGCTTCTACACAAATTTCACATTTTTCAAGATTTGTAATTTTTACATCTTTTTAAAATTCTTAAATTATTCATAAAGTTGATATAAGAGTAATTCACATGTCATAATCTAGTATGCCATAAATCAACACAATCAATCAAATAAGCAAAAGATGATGCAATATTATTATAAGAAACAAAATCAAGTACATTCAAATTAAGTAATCCATGATCAGCATAACCCTTCCCCACAAAGTTCCCATTCCTAGTAAGTATTGCCTTATTAGACTCTATAGTAAACTTAATACCAACATTCAGAAAAAGAGTAACAGACACTAAATTATGCCTAATGGTTGATATATGAAGTGTGTTGGTAAGGGACAATATTTTTCCTGAAGTCAGTTTAAGAATCATAATTCCTTTTCCTAGGACAGGAGTAAAGCGGTCATATGTTACAAAGACATGCTCGCCTTTTAAAGGAGTGTAGGTGGAAAAAACATAGTAGTTTGCAGATATATGCTTAATAGTACCTGAATCGATCACTCAAGCTTTGTGATTTTCTACAATGTTCACCTCAGTCACTATTGCAACTATTGTATCCTCATCTTCAGTTTCCACCAAAATTGCCCTATGATTGTTGTTGTTCTTTTCTCCCTTTTTGTGTCTACACTGGGTAGCATAGTGACCTAAAACTCTATAAACAAAACAAGCTCCCTTAGTTTTCTTAAACTAATTTTGGTTTGACCTATTGTCCTGATTGGAATTACGGTGTTGACCTTGTCCCTAGTTGTTATGGCATTTCTGCCCATAGTTATATATAGAGTTGTCATAGTTTTTCTTTCTATCTTCAACTAGGTTGGCTTTGTAGGTTAATTCCTTAGCTTTGGCAGCTTGGTTCAACTTTCTATTTTTCTCTTCAATTCTAATATGGATTATAAGTTTCTCAAAAGTAAAATCTTTCCTCTTATGTTTCATATTGTCCTTATAATCTAACCAAGACTCAAGTAACTTATAAAACAAAGAGCCAACAATAAAGGCAGGAGGCAAAATAATATTCTCAGTAGTTAATTCATTAACAACCAAATGAAACTTATGAATATGTGCAGAGACATCCTTATCATTAGACATTTGAAAATGCAAAAAAAATTCTATAGCATATTTATTAACTCCAGTATCTTCAATAACATATTTCAAAACTAAAACATCCCATAACTCAATGGCAATCTTATATAAATAGTAAATATCAAATAATTCATTGGATAAAGCATTTAAAAGGATAGTCCTACAAATTTTATCAGCAGAAACCCAAACATATAATTTCTCCAATTTATCTTTTTTAACAATTTCATCATCAGAATCAACAGGGTCAGAATGTTTTGGTTTAAACAAAACATAGCTAACCTTAGCTATATCCAGTACCAACATCAATTTAGTTTGCCAATATTTATAATTCTCACCATTGAAAAGTTATATTCTGGTTAGATCAGGAACAACCATAGTGGTAGCAAGTATAGCAAAATCAACATTATTGGAAGCCATAATATTCCTTAAGATTGTTGATGCTTAGTAATTAACTAGAATTGAAAATACATACCAGAAGCAAATTTAATCACCAAATTATTCAAAATCGAAATAAAATAGGAAGAGAAAATCGAAACGGCTTATTTGATTAGCTGAGGCGTGAAATATCACCGTTCTTAAGGAATATTTTGGCCCCTCAGTAGGTTACTGATACTCATAGGTCCCAACCGAAATCACCTCCAGGATTCAACATCTATGGCTTTCTTGATTCAAGGACAAGAATAAAAAAGCTTTAAAAATAGGTATAATACTATTTTGATCAGACTGGAAGAGCAGATGAAAAAAATTTATGTTTTTTCTGTTTGTTTTCAAGACTTCTCCTTACTCTAAAATTTAGGAGAAGGGAAAAAATATTCACAGACAAAAAACCTTTAATGTCATAATTAGGTGAATAAAGGAAGAACGGTCATAACCATTTGTAAAAAGATTTTTCAGTTTAGGAAAATTAAATAAAGTTTTGGGTCTGTTATAATTAGGTAAATTTAAAAGAAATAAAAAAAAATAAAGAAATACAGTGTTTCATGTTTACAAGAGCACATCACATCACACTGCGCGCGTGTATGATATAAGGTGTGCATCCACTCATACCACATATATAGTGTGGTTTACCCACAAGTCCTTATTAATTATAAAGTATAATAGTCAATATATAGTCTTTTAAAAGTTTATAATCTTTTAATGTGTGAGAGAGTGTCTTTTAATATACCCACTTAATATTATATATACAACAAGATCTGCTTGCAATTATTTTGCCCGCCAAGACACATTTATTACTCATACTTTCATTCTTTTCACTAGTAGTCAGCTCAAGTGTAGGCTCTTCACATTGAAGGGATGCTTTGTGCTTTAGCTATGAGATCAATTAATTCTACATTTTTGTTACGTGATGGAAGAAGTGATGGTATTTAGAGAGAGGGAGAGGGGAATGGATTAGGAAAAGGCGAGAAGATTTGTAAAAGATGAAGAAATAAGAGAAATAATAGGGAAGGACTAGAAATAAAAAGCAAGATCAGCTCAGAGAAGAGGGAAAATCCCCCAAGCAATACAAAAGTAATCTTTTTCATCAAAAGGAAAATTTATGATTATTATTTCTTTTAATAAAGTGTTTGTAGTTTTGGAAGTCCAATCCCATTGGGATGAGCAATTGAGCTTTTAGAAGACCAAGCCCATGAGGGGAGTGATTCATTGCCATCTGTGGTGGCTGAGACATACTGACACAGACAACCAGATAGGCAACAAGGCATATGATAATTTGCAGGATTTGGGGATTCAAAATCCAGATCCATCAACAAACCTTAATTCGAAGGTAATTGAATGGAAAAATTTTACTGTTAAAGTATTGTATTTTAGAGGTTCATATTTCGAACAATTTGATGTTCTTCATGCCTAAACCTTTTCCTTTGCTGTGTGAATGTGAAATGCTTGTAGGGGTAAAAAAATTTTACTTATTTAAATGAACTTTTGACTGTGTTGAAAATTCTGTTATTGGGCCCTGAGTGAACCACATGCTTAGTAGACTGTCAATTGTAGTATCCTAGTATTTGACATATATTTAGTTGTTGTAAATTTGTAATTATTTGCAGGTTCCACACTGTCTCAACCAAGTTTAGAGAATGCTGATAGTTCTTTTATGCTTGACACATTGAAAGTATGAGATTTAAAATATACATTAAAAGTAAAGAATTTAGTGTAATTTTTATAAAATTCATAATAATTGATATCAAAACCTGATATATGGATGCTTGGACTGCAAAATATGGTGGGATATTATAATTTTAGTTATAGGGTATAAGACTTGGATCCTATTAAAATAATTTGAATGTGGGGGTTTGAATTCTCCAACCCTTTAAACTAATTAGCTTTAAGGGGTGTGATTTTCTCCCTATTCATAACACAGTGGCGCTTCTGCCTATAGAGATGCAGGGCAGACAAGTTGGTGGAATTAGAATTTAAGCACTAACTTGATTCAACATTAATCTATATTTGACATTAAGATCTATTTCTGTAGTTGCAGTCTTGTTGTCGATGAATGGACATATCGAGCTAAGATAGGTTGCATGCTCCTTGGCCTTATGTTTTATCTTGGAGCGTTTTAAAATGTTGTATTCATAGGACTCTGTCCATTTGCTTAAATTTATAAGATCTGTAAAGAAATAAAAATTCACTTGATTATATTAATATTATATTCTTGCCATAGCATTACCAATTAAAGTTGTAGATTTGTTGAAGAAATGAACTACAGTGTTGGAATATATACATATGTTTTCGCAGTTTTGCTTGTTTCACTGTCAAGCTCAGTTTTATTATATTATATAGTCAGCTACGTTCGGCATAGTTTTATTGTTATATAGTTAGGTATGTTTGGCATAGTTTTATTGTTATAGTTAGGTTAGGTATGCTTGGCATTATTGTTTGAGTTAATTAAAAAATATTGGTAAGCTATTACTAACAATTGATTTTAATCATTAAATTTCAAAATAATGTCAAAAATAAATAAATAATTTCATTCTTAATAATAAATAGTCTCCTTCAGCCGGCTAGAAAAGAATACAAACAATGAATTTTTATATGTTTTTAATTTGCAGCATAAAAAGCTTACATACATGTGATTAATGGAATCTTTTAATCATAGAAAACTGTGAGACTTACTATGTTCCCTTAATGATAATTGATTAATCATACATTTCGTTCGTGTTTGCTTCATTATTTATTTTTTTAATTGATAAATATGTTTAATTAATTATGTTTTATTTCAAATTTGTATGAATGGAATCTATTAATATAAAATAAAATCAAATATTCTTGCATACAAAAATTTATTGAATATATATATCAATCCAATATAATAAAATTTTATGAAGTAAAATAAAAATATACGAGGTGTTTTTCATTGACAAATAATAGATAAAAAAAATTATATTGATTAATTTAAATTTTTTTTTTCAGAATCAATATGAATAAGAATCTAACTTGAAATTTTTCAATATTTCAACTTTGATCAATTAATTCATTTTTTTATATGAAATAAAGTGCCAATAATATAAATTTAAGGATAATTTGATTATAGAATGAGTAAATCTTTTACGCTATTACTTGAGATTATTTTTTTTCATTTTTATCTAAGAAAAAAAAAAGGCATTTGGTTCTTCTATAAAATTAAATGTGAATGGAAACAAAAATAGAAACTTTAATGCTTTAATTGAATAAATATGATTTCGAGTTTAATTTTATAAATAAATAAATTAAAACTTTAAAATTTTCTATGAATAAATAATAAAAAAAAAACTTTATTTTAGAACTTGCATTCCAATTTCATTTTCATCGTAATGGGCTAAGAGAAATAAATAATTTTATTTTTTCTATTTCCTTATTAAAAAGCTGTAAAACCAAAATTAATGCTTGAATTATTTTTTTTGACCAAAAAGTCAATTCAATTTCCATTTTAATTGTTATTATATTGTCAATTAACTTAAAAATTTTAAACTTTCATTTAATTAATCTGATCAAATTTTAAACTCTAACAATATAATAATAACTAGCAATATCGAAATAAAATCTAATAATAAAATTTATGTTTGATTCCTTTCTCAATATTTAAAATTAATATAATAATAACTAATTTTAAAAAATTAATGATGTTTAGTTTAATTGATTAAGATTGAGGTTTTAGAATTAAAAGATGTCATGTTCAAAAATTATTCATATGGGTATTTATTTAATATTTTATGTGAGATTTCTGATTTGCATTGTAAATGTAATGAAAATTTAATGCTATCTCTCAATTAAAAAAATATTTTTTAAAATAAAAAAAAAGAAAATTAGAAATTAATTTTAAAAGTATTTGATTAACTAATTAAATACCATTAATTATGGATTATTAACACATACGTCCTCTATTAAAAAATTTATATTATTTAATTTATCATCTCAAAAATTATAATTATAATAAAATCTCAATTTAATCCACAAATATCCCAATTAATTATTTATAACATAGGCTATTTGACAATCATATTTTCGCATTAATTATAAATTTTACAATCACTCTGCTAAATAACTATTTGTCCATCCAATCCATAAAAGAAAAGATGGAGAAGAAAACTTGTCCAAAAAAAAATCCCTAAATAAGATCAAGTCAAAGGTCAACAGTCTCCCCTCTCCTCCGCCTCCGGGGCATGTTAGTAAAAGCCAATGCCAGATCTAACCACACAAGTCCCAATCTACTGAACCCCACTTCCATAACTTCATCAGGCACAAAACCAAGCGCTTTTCACCCGTCTCCTTCCTTTACTTATCTCTCCAGCAACAACTCACCTCTTAAAAAATTAACATGTCACACCACACCAACCGCAGGCGCATTTTAGCATCCCCTGACCCCCCTTCTCCTCATAACTCAATATCATTATCCATGGATCCTTCTCTTAAAACCCACACTAAACCCACCAAAAACCCAGATCCCATAATTCCTTCTAAACCCTTTTACATGTCCAATCCCTTGTCAAAACTAAACCCAGTTCATAAAATTAACTCAATCACCCATAAACCCAACAAACATCCACCTCCACCTTGTGTAGATACCCATTTGCAAGCTAAAGCCTTGACTGTTTCTGCAGATTTTGATGGGTCTAGACTTTCAATCATCAAACCAAAGCAACACCAACAGCAAAAGAGAATAATAGAGTCAATAGTGGAAAAAGAGAAAGTCGGTAAATTATCATCTAAAGGGTTGGTGGAAAAGAAGAAAGTTCAAGAAATGGTAGTGAATAATGGAAATAAGAAGGGAAATAAGGAAGTGAAGGATCTAATTGAAGGGCTTGATATTAAGAGGATGACAGTTTCTTTAGGTGGTGGTGGTGGTGATGGTAGAAGAAGATCCTATTGTGGTTCACAAGTGGAATTGGTTGATTTTCTGGCTAATAATGGTGCTAAAATTGTATCAGTTGATATGCCACCATTTATGCAGATCCATGCTGTTGATTGTGCAAGGAAGACTCATGATAGTCTTGAAAAGTTTACCTCTAAGACCCTTGCACTTACTCTTAAGAAGGTATTATACTAATTACATTGTGATTAGTTAATATTTGGATTATTTTGTCGGTTTTGTGATATGGGTTTTTGAACTTGGTCACTGATAATTGATGAAGTTCTGGTTTTTCTCATCTTTTGCAGGAGTTTGATGGGGTTTATGGACCGGCATGGCACTGCATTGTGGGGACAAGTTTTGGATCTTTTGTGACACATTCAGTTGGAGGGTTCCTCTATTTCTCAATGGATCAAAAGTTGTACGTTCTCTTGTTTAAAACTACAGTACAAAGAGCAGAGTAAATCATTGAATTACATTATTTGAAAGTTGAAGCATCTCTAGAATAGTTAGGTTAGTGAAGCTAAAAGATAAAAAAACATTTGTCGTCCCTTTTGCAGCTTGTATATTGGTTTTGCTTATGCATTAAAGCAGTATATGAAATGGAAATTTTACCTTTCCTCCGGTTCAAGGACTTTTTTTTTTTTTCAGTGGTCTTTAACTTTTTAAGACATTATTTGGTAATTGAGCTGGGATCTAGGATAGAGAGAGCCCCACTGCCTAGCCCACATTGCTAGTGTTAATATATGTTCTTCAATACTAAATTAAATTGTTTTCTGTTCTTTTTTCTCTTATTAAAAGGTTAGCAACATGCTAATTGCCTTGTTCATTAGAACTAGTCTTGAGATCACCTGGCTTTGAAACCAAAGTAGACTATGCATTGAAGGAATGAAGGTGAGGTTCATGATCATGAGCTTTTCTAATGCTGGTTTGGTATTAAAGTTGAAACTGCATTTTCGAAAATACATCCCTTTAAATCCTTTCAATGGTTTAATTGTTTTAAATATTTTAGGTTCAAAATCTGTTAAATCTACCTCAAAACTAATCTTTGATTGCTTCTAATCAAAATTAGTACCAAAAAGATCCTAAGATCTCTTTAAGAGTAGTTGTGTCATGGCATTCATGACAAATTGCTGGAGTTGAAATGTGGCATTTGGCAAGCTGTGATTGGGACCAGAGTTTAAGGACTGTTTGTAATTCTATGTTTCACTTAAGTGTATGGGGTAACTTATTCTGCAACAGTCTGTTTAAAGAATGATAATTGTCTCCCACTAGAGGGTCCAATACCATATTAATAGAAAAGCTAATGTCCAATTTTCTATTGATTTGTAAATTTAATATATGCACTTGTAAATTAATGTTATTGTTCTTAGAGGGAGATATACTTTTGTCATTGATACTAATAAGCCTCCTTAGTTAAGTTAATCAATTTCCTGATTAGTAAACACTCAACAGAGTAAATTTACATTTTCAAATGAATTTCAGATCGAATAATGATAAAATAATAAAAAAAATTACAAGTAAATGGATGTTAAAATCTAAAATAAATCAAGATTACATTTAGTACTTGGAATTCATCATGAATGATTTTGATCAATTATGAATTTGATACAGATCACTCTTTCGGCAGATGAAATTTTTGAAAAATATTTCATTTTAATTATTAAATTCTATAAATTTTAATATTTATTTACTTCACTTGTAAATACACTTCAATAATTATTTTTTTATAAAGTTAATTGAAGTAAATCTTGGGGAGTATGCTTTACATGATGTGAATTGTTGTTTGGTCAAAAAGTAGCAGTCAACAAAATCACATGAAGTATATGTTCTGTTTGCAAAATCTAATTTCATCTTTAGATCAAATCTGTATTTAATTTATTACTTGTCAAAGAAAACATCACCAAACACTTTTTGCCAGTTTTAGGCTCCACCGACAGGCATGGGACCTTTTTAGTGTTCAATTCTTTCAACGTGGTGGGGCATTTGGCTCTATTGCATGAGCTGCTTCAGGGTGAGGACCCTCGTCTAGGCCATATCTCACCGTCAGGTTGCTTCTTTTAAAAAAAAAAAAAATTATTTATATTTAATTCATCATTTTACATAAAATACTTTAATAATCATATAAACATTTAATTTATTTATTCTTTTTAATAAAATACTCTAAAATCTAATTAATAATAATATAAGGTATTTAATTAATATTTTATATTCAATGTAACAGATAATTATTTGTATACTGTAATCATTTCAAATCTATTTATAAATATCTAAATTCTAAATAATCAGATTAAGGTTGGATGTTCAAAAACATATTGCTCATTGCCATTTCCACTCAACGATAATTTTTTTTTTTTAATATATAATTTACAATTTAATGTATAGATATATTTTTAGTGTTAATATAAATACAATAAAAGAAAACCCTTTGGCTATATGTATGACTACAATATTTATAATACTTTTTAAAAATATAATATTTTCAATCCACGTACAAAGAAAGGTTCTACGAGTTAAAAATTTCAGAATATTTTTTACGTAAAAATATAATTTAATGATAAATATATATATAATTTAATTAATCAATGCTCAAAAGAAAAGAGTTAGAAATCCCTTAAATAATTGAATTTGAACTGCATAATACGTGACTTTTCCACATGAATTTTCATGCAAAGTTCTACGCCTGTGAAAAAAAAACAAAAGACTGCTTAATTTAAAGTATTTGGGCTTAAAACTAAGGGTCGTGGACCAACAGTACCTTAACAGGATTAAGAAATTATCATGAAGCCATTGTCACTCTGGGCTTAAACTCAGTCTTTGTACCCTTCTATACTATTATACTTTAATAAGATATAATATCCAAATCCCAATAGTTCTTTTTCATTATCAATCAATTTGAACTATAGAATTAATTTTACAAATAATAAAATTTTATTTAATTATGTAATTTCAAATTCATTTACTAATAAAGAATTTAATTTAATTTAATTTAATGAGTTTCATAAAGTCATATTCATGATAATAAAATGAATATTTTCATTCATATCAAATATAAAATATATAAAACTTCATTTAATATTATAAAATTTTAAAAAATTAATTTATACTATAAAGGTAAGGAATTTTTATATGAAAACTGACATCAATGATGAATTCATAGAAGTAATCTTAGCTATTGTTGTTAAAATCAGACTGAATTGACCGATCTAACTGAAAATTAAAAATTGAATTAAGGATCGATCTGGTCAATCCAAAAAAATATTTTCTAAAAATTGGTTAAAAAACTGGTAAACCAATGAAACCAGATTGATTTTTCTGATTCAAGCGGGTCATAATTTTTTTTTTACTTTTTTTTTTAATCAAAAATAATAAATATTAGATTATATTTATTTTCATCATATATATAATAAATATCAAATTATATATATATTGATTTTTTTTCTGTTTGACTCAAGTCAAACATCTGACCTTCTACTTTCACCGATTTTTTAACGGATTCAATTTTAAAAACATTGATCTAAATTATAGTCCAATCAATGAAAGGTCAAGAATAAATTATTCCCTCCAATCTAAAAAAAAATAATTATATTTTTTTTTTTCGTCTGTCCCAAATTAGAGTCCACTTTTTAAAAAAAATATTAATTTAATATTAATTCATATTAATATCATCACTTATATAATTATATTTTTACTTTTTATATATTAAAATTACAAATTATAAAATAATCTTTTAGTATTTTGATTAAATGCAAAATCAATATTGAGGTAATTAATTAAAGTGAATGATTTAGCTGTTACAAATATTAAAAAAAATGTATTATAAAGTGTATAATAAAATTATTTTAGTTCCGGATTATTTTAAAAAGAAAAATGATAAAATTAATGTAATAAATTGAAAATAATTAAATTTATTTATTTAAGCATAAAATGAAATAATATTATTTTTTTTTTAGAAGAGAGGAAGTAATATTTTCCTCTATAAATAACAGTCTATATTCCTTTTTTAAAATGTCCAAAAAAATTTACTTCTTATTTTAAGTTAAATTTATTATTTTATTTTTAAATATGCCTTTTAGTATACTTAAATATATAATAAAGAAATATAATTAATATTTATTCCAAAATAAAAATGGATTATTATTTATGGACATAATGAATAATATTTTATATAGATAAATACATATATAATCTAGTCAATAGATATTTGAATTCTCTTTTTAATACTAAAAAAAATAATAATAAAAATATATAAAAATATATTTAAATAATTAATCATTTAAAATTATTAAATATTTAAAATTTATTATTAAATATTTAAAATTTATTATCACATATATTTTTATTACTTTATATATAAAATTAAAATCTAAATCCACAATAGTTTAAAATAATTAATTATTCAAACCGATCCCAAATTTATTTCTTTTGATTTTCAAACACGAAATGGAATGGAGAATATAATTTTGGGTTAATTATAATTTTTTCCCTGTAAAATGACCCGTTACACTAAGTTTTCCCTGACTTTTTAAAAATACATTAACTCCCTCCTGACGAATGTCATAATATACTACTAAATATTTTCGTCTAATTTTACCGTTAGTCAATCTTATAAAAATAGTAAAAAGATCAAAATGTCATTATCTTTTATTTTTAATTAATTAAAATTTATTTTTATTTTAAATTTTTTTAAGGTTAAAAAATTTATTTTCATATTTTTGACAAATTTTAAAATAAAAAATAAACAAAATTATTTTTTATTTTTTATTTTAAAAAATAATTTAAGAAGAAATTAAATTATTTCTTCTTAAATTTTTTAATACAAATAAAAAATTCATTTTCATATTTTTGACTAATTTAAAAATAAAAATTAAAAAATATTTTTTACAAAATATTTTTATTTTTTATTTTTTAAAAAATAAAATAAAAATACTTTTTAATTTAAAAAATATTTTTATTTTTAAATTTATCAAAAATATGAAAATAAATTTTTTAATTTTAAAAAAAATTAAAATTAAAATATAATATAATTAATTAAAAATGAACGATAAGAATATTTTTATCTTTTTACTATTTTTGTAGAATTGATTAATAGTAAAATTGAATGAAAAGATTTATTAGCATATTATGACATTCATTAAAGATAATTAATATATTTTTATAAAATTATAAAAATTTTAGTGTAATAGATATTTTATAGAAGATAAATTATAATTAACCCTCGAATTTTACACGTACAAATGAAAAACCAATCAATTTTTAAGATGGTTTGAAGGTCATTTGCAACTTTTTTTTTTTTATTTTAATTATGATTGTAATTGGAATTTGCCACGTAATATTGACATGCATTGATGTAACAGTGAAAGTGACTTTGGAAGACGTACTTTTTGGTGTTTTGCATGTGCATTTTTTGTTTCATGAGATTGGCAAAGATGTGACTATTGCATATTTATATAGAGTGGTAATTTTGCTTTTATTCGCAAATTATTTTATAACAAAAAAATTGCATATATAAATGAAAAATAATATATTATATATTAATTTTCTTTTATTCGCAAATTATTTGACAACAAAATTACATATATAAATGAAAAATTAAGATATATATAGCCAAGAATTATTATATTAAATACAACTGACAAACATTATAATAACTTATTATGAATAGAAATCACAAATCAACAAATAAATTAAATAACCCACATCTGCAGGTATTTTAAAAAAAAAGACACTTATTCATATTTAAAAAATAACATATAAATTTTAAAAAAATATTATGATAATAAAATAAATTTATTTAAAAATATAAAAATAATAAAAATATCAAATAAATATATATATTTTAATTAAAAATAATCAAAAATCATTATAAGAAAAAATGAAGAAAATTGAAAAAGAAATGGAAGAAATTTAAGTAAAATTGAAAAGAAAATAAAGAAAAATTAAGGAAAAAGAAAAAGTGAAAGAAAATAGAATTAAATAATATTTTGTTAGGGATTAAATAATTAATTTTTAAATCGAATGATTATTTTATTAATTTTAGTAAATTTCAGGAATTAAATAGTAATTTATCTTAAAAAATTTAAATATTAAGGAAAAAAAGAAAATGTGATTAAATAATATTTTATTATGTTATATTCATAAATATAGTTTAATTAATGATAATGTATCTCTTGATTAGTAATATATCTAAAGTTGAATTATTTTTTCAATGCCCAAAAAATGAATACAATATATTAAATAATATATATACACTTACCTCATATTTTCAAAAATAAAATACAAAATAGAAGCACACATGCTAATTAAAACCCAATTAACTTAAAAATTAAAGAAAGAAAAGCTTAATTAAGAGAAGGAATTAGTCATTCTCAAAAACACACCATAAAAGAATTAAGGAGAATATCAATGTTGAGTGCAACCCCAAGCATGGAAATAATTAAAGAGGCTTTTTAATGATTGATTATATTTACTTAGCTGAGTATACAATTTCTAGCTAAGCAAGTTAGGCATTTGATGGGAACATATAGCTTCATATATTACTCTTTCAATAAGAAGTTAGGCATTGATAGTGATCACATTTGGTTAGCTGTTCTTTTGGATGCATCTCTCTCTATAAAAAACAGTATTATACATATTACACTTTTAAAATTAATTAATTAATTAATTTCTACACTCTACAAAAAAAAAAAACAAAAAAACAAAATAAATAGCTTGTGAAATATGTAATAAACGGTAAAATTTATTAAGTCAGATTATAAATTAACTATTGATAATATGACATATTGGCTTGTTAATTATAATATGCACTTTATATTGTAAGTTGTTAATTACTTCATTTACCTTATAAGGTATTTATTAATTAATGTGTCAAATTATTATTAATTATTTTATAATTTTAATATGGTAAAATAAATTCATTTAAAAAATTTTCATAATAGACAATAATTGTTTGAATGTATTGTGATATTCTTTAGACCAGTTTTGAGGTTTAATTGGATATCAAACACATTTAATATAAAAAGAAGCAATTTTACTACAATATTTCTATAATTTTATCATAGTAACACTTTAATTCCTATTATTTTGAAATTAATACTTTTTAATGTCTAGACTAATGTAAATGATGGGTGCAAGATTTTGGAGGAATTAAAATATTTTATAATATGATAATTCAAAATTAAATATATTATACTTTATAATTTTAAAATTATAGTATTATATAAGTTGAAATACAAAGAATTAAACTGTAATAGACATCATAATTTTTTTAATAAAATTAATTAACGTATTAGATTATTAATAAATTTTAGAAATTAAAATTAAAATATTCATTATGATAAACTTTTTTTTAGGTGAAAAACTAACTTCATTCAATCAAATAGCCAAATTGGCTTCAGAATTGTCAAACACACAGCTTAAAAAATATTAATTATGATAAACTTAAAGGTATAGTAATTTATCCTAAAAGGGATCCCATTTCTGTATTTCCAAAGTCCAAACTATATACCCTATTTATTTATTGTTAGGTCTTCCAATACATTGTATCCTTTGGGAAGTGTTGCATGCCATCTCCCTAATAGTATGTCTTATTTGATTTCTTAATCAAAATATATTTTAATTTTTTTTTACTCCTCCCCAAAAATATTTTAAAAAATTATTCTCTCTCCCTTCAAATATGAAGAGAAATAATTGACTATCTGTCATTCTTTTTATTTTTTTTAATTATTTGTTTCTCATTTTCTTTCATTTTCTCTCTTTGTATTTTTTTACATAATAAAAAATTTATAATTTTATAAATTAAATAATAAAATAAAATGTATCATTAGAATATACATTGAGACAAATTAAAATAGAGAGTTAAATTATTTATAATATAATAAAATATATTGTTAGGGATGACCTGAAATCTCTATTTATAATTATGAAAAATTTGATCTATGATTAATATTATGAATTTTTATAAAAATATAAAAAAAATAAGAAAAATTTTATTTTTACTGTTGTTAAAATATTTTTTTAAAAATATTATATACTTAAAAATATTTATGACATATATTAAATATATATCAA
This sequence comes from Aleurites moluccanus, assembly GCA_948193065.1. Classification (NCBI taxonomy): domain Eukaryota; kingdom Viridiplantae; phylum Streptophyta; class Magnoliopsida; order Malpighiales; family Euphorbiaceae; genus Aleurites; species Aleurites moluccanus. The sequence continues at coordinate 35,885 of CANXYC011343809.1, forward strand.
AAATTATATTTTTAAAATATAAAACAATAAAAATGAAAGAAAAAAATGAATATATAATTTTCTCTTAATATTAAAATAAGCCCATCATTAATTAATATTAAAATAAACCCATCTTCATCCACGCCACATAAAATACAATGTTTTTTTTTATTACTGTTTTTACTTTTTACAGCAATTGTTCCAATTTTTATTTATTTAAACAGTGAGATTGAAGAATTTTAGTTTAATGGTAAAAATAAATATTGGGTTAAGAAATAATTAAACAAAAATTCGTCATGTATGTATATTATATTTTAAAATTAAGTTAAAAATTATTTTTAATAAAGTCACATCAACGAGTTTTAAAATTTTATATAAAATTGTGTCATCAAATTTTTCATATTATTACATTTTTATAGGTTCTAATTAAAATTTATACAGAAAATAATCATTTTAAGGTTTTGTATGAAGTAAAGTTATTAATTTTTTTTTATATTATTATGTTTTTATAGATTTCAATTAAGTTTATAAAGAATAATATATATATATATATATAATTAAAATTATCAAAAAATAATATATAAATTAAGTAAAATTATAACATAACTTATATATTTTAAAATATTATAAAAAATAAATTAAATAAAAAATATAATTAAAATAGCGTGGGTTATATTGTTAAAATATAAACCTCATATGAATTAAATAGAAAATATTTAACGAGTATATATATTGAACTATTTAATTTTAATAATTAATTTTCGAGATTAATACTTTTAAGACTGTATAATCTTCAATATTTATAAGATAGAATTAAAGTGAAAAAATAATTAATTCATTTATTTTTATTCTATCATAATTTGAACTGAATTTTTAATTTCTCTTTTAATTTTTAATGTGTTTCGAGTTTAATTCTTGTCCCACAGTGAATTTATTTTAATTATTTTTTGCAAAGTGATAAATTTTTAAATTTATTTTTTTCTCATATTAAACAGTCAATTATATTAATCTAATTCTCATTATAAATTTATAAATATCAATTAAATTTAATTATTATTTAAGAAAAATATTAAAATATAAATCTCACAGAAATAAAATAAAAGATGTTTAAATGATTAATTTGTAAATAATTAGATTTTCTGATTTATATTTAGCTTGTAAGATTAATATTTTTAAAATTATATAAATTTTAACATTATTTTAAAATATTATAAAAATATAAATTAAAATAAAATATAAATTAAATAAAAAATATAATTAAAACCTGCGCAATGCTCGAGTTCATGACTAGTTTAATAGTAAAACAGAAAATGAGATCTAATAGGTTTCAAGTTTAACTTTTATCCTGAGTTTAAGTGATATTTCATATAATTATAATTTATTTGTTTTAACTTAATGTCTATTATTGTAGTATTATGATTGTAACTCTATGATTAATTGAATGAAAAAAAAAAAAAAATTATCTCCCTTCAACAAAAAATGTCTTCTAATAGTTTGAATCAAAATAATAAAAATTTATTCACAAATAAATATTATATTAGGTGTTATAATTTATGTCTATTAATTATATAATTTATTTATAATAAAATAAAGTTAAATTTATAATTTTATTAATTTAGAGTTTATAGTTATAAATTTGATAGGATTTGTCTTAAACATAATTAATTTTATAATATTAATGAAATAAAGTCAAAATGAATTTTTATTTACATTAAAGTTAGAAAATTATAAAAAAAATATTATTAATTTAGTTTTTCCTAGTAAGTGGGCTTCCAATGAGAAAATAAATACATTAGACAACTCAGATAACTCTTAGGCTAGAAAATGGTTTTTAATTACTAGTTACTTAGGCGGTAAATTTTGAAAAATAAACAATAATACAAACTAACCCATTTGCATTATTTTTTTCTTTTTTAAGTAAATTGGAATTATTCATTAAGCATAAATGATGGAGATAAGGACTATAATTTTAATATTGATTTAGACAACTAATCTTAAAAATTAATTTATTAAGATTATCCATTTTATATTAAATTCACAAGATTGTTATTTTTAATAAATGTTAACAATTACATCATGCTAAATCTTTTTACAATCATCAATAAAAATACTAAAATTAAACTCCACTAATTGCCTTTCTAATAGTGCGTAAGCCAATTATTGGGAATCATTTTCTATAGTAACCCAATTCATCTACTCGTTGAAAAAAAATGCAGCATCAATGTTGGCTTTTATCAAACTTGCTCATAATTTACTCTATCTCACACAAATTTCCACGAATGCTTTTAGAATAAAAAATATAAGTAATTAATATGGGATGATAACCAATTGTCTAATTGGTTAATTTTAATTATTTTAATTATGATAATATCTAATATATTATTATGTATTATGTGTATTTATATTTTTAATATTTTCATATATTTTTCTTCTTTATCATTTATAAAAATTAATATAATATTAAAATAAATTTGACTGGATTTTAAATTTGATATGGATATGGTTCGATGGTGCCGCTGTATTTAAGAGGAGTGTGAGTTTGCTTGATTTTCTGATTTCTCATGCTGGATGTCTAGTTCCAGTCGAGTTATTGATTGGAAATTAAATATATAAGTGATTACTTATTTAAAAGGAGTATTAAAAGTAATCTCAATGAAAATATAAATAATTAATATATGATGATAATTTATTATCTAATTAGCTAATTATAATTATTTTAATTATAATAATATGTCTTTCCCATATTTCTCTCCCTTCCCATTTCATGGTGATTTTTTTTTGAGAAATTTAGTTTATAAATTATAAATTAATTAATGATAATTTAATATATCAGCATGTTAATTATAATATAAATTTAATAATTAATAATTTAAGTAGTTAATTACTATATTAATTTTATGAGTAGTTATTACTTAATAATATATTATCATTAAATTATGTTTTTAATAATTTATTTATAATTCATAAATCTAAGAAAAGCAGTAACCATATTTAAATATCTTAGTTTAAAACCTAAAGCCAAATCTAGCCGTTCCTTTCTCAACTTCACTAAAACTTTTTCTGAATTTTATGGTTTGATTGGTCTGCAGTGGTCTCATTTTCTTTATTTTATTTTATTTCTATATTTAATAAATACACATCTCTCTTAATTTATTAATCTGTCTCTTTTTAGACATAGATTTAATTTTTATTTTCGTTTTTCTCTATTTATGAGTTTTATTATCATAAAAATATTTATGAAATTTACTGAGTCTTCTGTCATAGAAATATTAGTGAGTTTCCTTTTAAAAAAGTATTTAATGAATTTTAAAACATAGTAATATTATGTTCTCCCAGAGAGTGTTGATTTTAAAGTAAGTTTATTTTACAATTAATTGTGAATGAAATGAAATGAGAAGTGAATCTAGTCGATCACTTAAGATTATTAATTATTACTACCAATTTACATTAATTGGTAATAATGGATAAAAAAATAACATATTAATATTAATTAAAAAAATTAAAACAACATTAAATAATTTCAAATAATAGAACCATCTTTTAGTAAATCTTTTATAAATTAATACTTAATAAATTAATAACTTATATTATATAATAATTTTTTATGATTTCAATTTGAGTTGATGGGTTAAATTAATAATTTTAATATGATTATGAGTTCCAATTCATATTATAAATAAATAATTTATCAATATTAATATATATAATAAATTATGATATATACTTTTATAAAACATAACTCTAAATATTATTTAAAATTTAAGTAATTATATTCATTTTTTTTTCACTTCATTTAATTCATATTCAATTTATCACTTTTTTAAATTTATTTAATTTATATTTAATTGATCACATAATTTTTTTCATTTTAATTAATACATATTCAATTCATTTTTCGTTTAATTTATATTAAATTGATTAAATATATATTTATTAAATCGTAAATATTTTTTTTAAATTAATAAATTATTAATCTTTCGATTAATTAATATATATTTTAATTAATAGAATTAATAAGTTATAACGATATTACTCATTTCTTTTCAAAATAAATATTCTAGTTATAAAATATATAAATATTAAAAATTTTTTAAACTATTTTTTTATTAATTAAGTATAATCATCTCATTTATTATTTTAATATTTATCTCTTAATTAAATACAATCATCTCCTTATTTTTCATATTTATCTTTTTAAAATTTTACAAAAATATAATTTATCTTTAATCTCTCATGGTGTTTATATTTCTCAATTTACAGTTTCAATATTCTCTTGCGCCAAATTTTGAAAAATGAAAAATTCTCTATAGAAGGTGAAATAAAAAGAAGAAAAGAAAATGTAAAAAATATATATAGAAAGGATAGAGAGATAAAATTAAGACAATAAATATTTTTTTATATTTTAAAAAGATAATAAATAATTTTTTTTTTAAATTTATTTTAATTATATAAGATTAAATATATGAAATATTAAAGTGAAATATAATTTAAATTAAAAAATAGATAATTAAATTAAGATATATTAAAAAAAATTTAAATATTTATTTTATAACGAAAAAGGTAATTTATGAATGTCTTACCCTATTTGTAATTGAAGATAGAATAATTCCATTAATATTTATACAAAAAAAAAAAAAGTCCCTGCCATGGATAAATTGCGCCACGGGGATAATGCGCACACCTTCCCAATTCTTAAGTAAAAGAATGTCACTCTCTCCCTGCAATGTCTTCCTTCTCTGTTAAGCACACTTCTTCAAGAACCATTGACTTTGTTCACTCCATCACTCAAAATTCATCAACACCCAGAAATCAAAACCCTCACCTTTTGTCTCTGTAATTCAAAATCACCCAATTTGGATCTCAAATTCCCAAACCCACCTTGAATGAGCCCGAATTTAGTAGGATATGGATCCTCCATTGATAAATGAGACCTCTTTCTCTGCAGCCAATCCATCTTCCTATACTTTAACGGAGATTTGGCCGTTTCCGGCCATTAATGGAGGTGCCGGGGGTGGTGGGCTGGGGCTCCGAATTGGGAATTTGGGTGCTGGGTCTGGGGAGCAAGATGGGTCGGTGGAGGAATCCACGGTGACAGGCCAGAGTGTTGGTGGGAATAGGAGGAAGAAGAGAGATTTGAGCTCGGAGGATGAGTCATCTAAGATGGTTTCTACTTCAAGCAGTGGCAATGAATTGGTTAGTTATTTACAGATTTCATTTTTTCATTTTCGTTCCTGTCCTATCGTTGAGAAATGGAGAGAGAAATATGTATCTTATTTATTTACTTTTTGAGATATGTGGCTTTTGTTGCTGATATATTTGGATTTAATGGAAATTTGAATGGTTATTTTCTTGTCCCAAGACGATAAGTTTTCAAAATTTTGCTGAGAAAATAGAAAAGCATAAAATTTTGTGTTTGCATCCTGGTACGCGGGAATTATAATAAAACTCAACTCAAGTTAGTATTAATTCTAAAATTATTTGGGTCAGCAATAGGAATTATTTGTTTTCATTCTAATAATATTTTGGGTGACGTTACTCCTCTTGCCAATACTCATTTTCGATATATGTTGTTCTTTCATTATCTAACACTGACCACTATATAATATATCGAACAGTCATACGAAAGAATTTTCTTTCAATTTATTGAATCTTGTAGTACCCGTGACAAGCCTCCAGTTCAACCATTCAATTTTAATATTATGACTAACATCCTGCTCACAACTTACATCTACTTGAAGAATTGAGCCTAGATATTTAAAATGGGTGTTTTGAGACAATGCTATTCTATCCAAGGTAACTCTCTCATTATCCCCATTTCGGTCTTCACACTAAACATTCAAATGCATATATTTCATTTTGGTTATACTTGACCTTAATCCCTTAGAATCCAAAATATCCCTTTACAGCTCTAACTTTCTATTAACTCCCTTATGTATGTCATCTATCAGTACAATATTGACTGCAAACATTATGCGAGATTTTTTCTTGCATATGTTTTATTAACTCATCCATAACCAAAGAAAAATTTTCTTGGCAATTGACCTAACTATTTGAGTTGTTTTCCTGGAAAATTTGATCTGTTGGATTCTAAGTGTTAATTAAAGACCTACTTCAAGATTGAAATGTAGATATTTTAAGTATATTTTAAATTATTGCAAATTGGGTTTGTCGATGTTGTTTTATGGTGTCAAAGTTTTCAGCTTTGTAGAGTTCAGACCTGAGGGGTCCAAAAATAAAGTAGGTATTGATTTGAAAATGATGTATGTTATCTCTGTTCCTATTTTCTTTAATGACAATCTGTAGCTTTATATTTTAGAACTTTTTGTGGTGATTGTTCTTGGATTTGTGACAGAATAATTCAAGCGGCAAGCGGATGAAATTATCAGGATCCAGAAATGAGAATGTTAATTCAAAAGTTGAAGTAGAAGCTAGTTCTGCTGTCAATGATAAGCCAGCTGAACAAAGCAGCAAATCATCTGAGCCTCATAAGCAAGACTACATTCATGTGAGAGCAAGAAGGGGTCAAGCAACTGATAGCCACAGTATAGCTGAGAGAGTAATTCACTTAAAACCTCTTAAATTTGCAATTTTATTTGTCTATCAATTCCTAAAATAATGAACAATGACTTATCATGGCAAATGTGGTCTACATTCAGTTTGACACATAATTTTTTCTTCTTTCCCAATTCTTTTACTGGTTCATTATTTTGGAGATTAACAATTTTATCCGACCTTAAACTCAGTGGGGAGTCATTTCCTACCAAAAATAGTTGGTTGGGGTTTTTCCCCCAGTTAAAAAAGTATTTTATATTAAAATTTTCTTATATAAATATGTGAAAATTTATTAATCCTTGAAGATTTTATCATTTGTTTATAAAACTCAACACTATTTTTTTACCCTCAATTATTAACTAATAGTGATTTAATTTATATGCATATAGGATTTTAGGATAATATACAAAAATATCTGTTAATGTTTATAAAATATAAGAAATAAAAGGCCTAATGGTAAAAAACCTTTTACCTTTTAACATTTTTGCAATTTTACCTGAAATTTTTACCTTTGTCAATTTTCCCAAAGTTGAAAACTTAGCTTCAACTTTATCTTAGGTAAAAAATTTGAAAAGAAATTATATTCTTTTTATTATTAATTAGAAGGTCCAACTGACCCTTGAAATTATTTTAGATTGTGATATTATCAATTTAGTCTTTTAAATTTCGAATTTGGTTACTTGAATCATTAATTTGATCAATAATAGTTCACCAAATTTGCGAAGTTGAATCTAGATAACTCCAATCAAAATTTAGGGACTAAATTGACGGATTTAATATTTTTCCCTTCTAATTAATAATAAGATTATATTATTTTCTTTCAATTTTTTTATTGAAACTAAAATTTGAAATTATGATAAAATTGATAAAACTAAATATTAAAGTAAAATTGCAAAAGTGTGAAAAGTTAAGGTTTTTTTTTTTTTAATTATTAAACTGAAATAAAATGAGAATATCCATTCCCCCTTTGTTCTCACCCTGCATTTTTTTTCCCTGACCTTCCCCTACTCGGTTTGCTAACAGAGCATGTATGTGAATGGCAAAATCTGCTTCTCGCTCCCTCATTCCATTGCCATTCCTAGCATCCGTGAGATGCATAAAATGTAAAGCAGCATATTCAGTTCATTCTTTTGCTTACCACATACCATCACTATTGGCAGGCTAGGAGAGAAAAGATAAGTGAGAGAATGAAGATACTCCAAGATTTGGTCCCTGGGTGTAATAAGGTACTTATTCTTGTGTTATTTTAATCTCAGTCTTGTAACTATATTGTGTATGCATTCTGTAAAATTTGTCCTAGGAGGATGTATAATGAACTTGGTGTCTCCTGTATCATCTTTCGTATCTTTATGCTGTTAGTAAAATTAATCCATTATAGAAGTTATTGAACATCCAGGGTGTTTGCTTAAGTTTCTTATTCAGCTATGTTTGACTTGGAATATTTTCTTTACACAACAAGGTTATTGGTAAAGCACATGTTCTTGATGAGATAATTAATTACATTCAGTCACTACAGAAGCAGGTTGAGGTAGGCCTCTTATCTTTATCAATATTATATTTGTTGAAACTGAACCTGGATTTATGCTGTTTTAACCTGATTTTTGTAGTTCCTGTCAATGAAGCTAGAAGCAGTTAATTCAAGAATGAACATAAATCCATCAATTGAAGGTTTTCGCCTAAAAGATGTAAGGTTATCATATTAATTGGATACTTTGTAGATTTTCTGAGTGTAAAAGCTATTTACCTATGTTGCCGATTTTGTTTCACTTTGATTGCCTATTGTGATGATGATTGCTAAGAAAACGATGGGGTAATTGGTGCTGCCAAAATGGATTTGCATTTCATTTCACGTTTGTCAAATTTGGCCGACAACTAGGATTGGACTCGTATAAAATTTATAATTATATTGTTGTTATTACGGTCACTATTATTGAGCAGTGACAGATCTACTGCGGGCTAAAACTGTTGATTTATTTATTCTCAGATGGAAAATCTTATCTGAATGTTTCTTTGTTAATTAGTCTTGAACTGCCGCCTCCACTCTGGTTGCTTTGCAGTACTGCTCCCACTATAGCAACATGCATTAGCTTACAAATTGTATATGTGAACAATTTTGCATTGTCCTAATGGAATTTTTCTGACGGTACTAATAACTAAGATTTGCAATTCTCTTGCATGAGGATATAACAAACTCCCATCAACTTTTGCCCCCATTTTCTCGGATGGAGTCATTGATTGAACCCTAAGGCAGGCAGTGAAATTTTTCTGTTAAAATTTTACTATGCAGCCTCCTTAAAATTATTGGCAATTTGAAAGTTCAGTGGAATCCAAGCCCTTTCTATTAATTCAAATTTCTGAGGAAATGCTTTTCCTATTCTGCTAGTTTTGCAGTGCAATTGTGTGAGAGATCAGAAATTTTCAGTTTTCCAATATGATTGAAGTATTGTAGCATTTTCCAAGCATGCCATATTGTCAATGTAAATCTTGAATCTGTATAAAATATTTCTGGTAGGGTGGATACTAAACAGTTCTTTCTATAAATATAACTCACTATTATGTGATATTTTCAAGTAAGGCATTTGGTTTTGCTTCTTATTTTGTTCATTATTGATAATCTTTTTGTTTACAAAAATTTACCTTTTATTTTCTTAATTACTTAATTTTCTTATATTCTCGCAATAAAATCAAAATGGAATTAAGATGACTAAACCTTTGTAACTTTCTGGTTATGTTCATGTTGTTTTCCAATTTGCGATATCATATATTGGATAGGGAAAATACTTACCTACACTAGGTGTAGGGATTTAACTCATACACCCAACCAATAGGTGATGAAATATTTTAATTAATGTGAGTCTTTTGTTTTTTGTTTTTTTTCGTCTAGTGAAAAGATACTAATATTATTTTTTGTTCTGTGTTATTTTCTTATTGGATGAGTGTATACACCCAGTGTAGGCAAGTCTTTTTCGATTGGATAGTTTTTGCCAGTTACTCTTTGATATTTTCAAGATTTGTCTTTTCTCCACCTTGGCCTAGATTTTTTCTATTTCTCTAATTTCCCAAATAATATTGTATTCTTAGCATCTGTTAGTCATTTCACAATTTCCCTTTTTAAACTGCTGCTGATTTTTTGTACCATAAAACTACTTCAATTACTTGCCATGCTGCTCATCCATCACATTTACACAGGACACTGAATACCCTTGTAACCGTATTGACCTATGCACACATTATGTTAGGTTGTTTATATGTTTATCGGTAGATGAACTCTGGCAATCTGGGTGGATTTACAAGTACTTTAGAACCCATGCATGTTCTATTATTTGTTTTTTCTCATGAAAAGTTAGTATTCCTAAAAGACAGATTCAAAACTCCCTCTCTTTTTCTGTTTAAGTCTTAAATTCTTTATCTACTGGAAGACAATTTTGTTGTGATGTTTTCCAACCAGTCGATTTCTTATTGTAGTTTGGTGCACAGCCATTTGATGCTACCGTAATGATGTTTGGCACTCAAGCAGCGAGAGATTATGCACAAGTTTCACAACCTGAATGGTTGCATATGCAGATTGGTAGAAATTTTGAAAGAGCAACATGATCAATCCGCAAGTTTTCTGCCGCATCTTTACTTGAACTAAATTTGTTATTGGTTTCTGCATACATTGGACAAATGTGTTTCCTACATGCTTGACTCTTATTGAAGTTGTAATCTCATTTGATTTGTGGGAAATGCATCTAATCTTATACACATATATACAGTATCATGCATATATTTCATTTGACTGAATCCTTTTCTTGGAAGGAAAATTCTCAGTCTGGGCTCAAACTGTACCTAGGACTGATCTCTAAAATTTCATTTTAAGTATATTTTTAGCCTTTTTTCCTCCATAATATATTTTTAATAGGTTAATTATAATTTATAAGCAGAATATGTGGATAATAATCTCGAAATGGGCTCTGATTCCTGTTATAATACCTTCAGAGCTCCCAGGTGCAAGATAACTTCATTGAATTGTGCTTGATGCTAAAATCAAGGATCATTTCAATATATAAAGGTAAATAATTTATATAATTATAATATACACCATTTTAAAATGTCTCCATAAATCAAATTCTTGTTCTTTTCTTCTAGCTTAAGAATTGCAAAGATCTTTTTTTCTTTTTCTTTCCCTGTTGTAGTGGAGTCAGGAAGTATGAGTGATTTTCACCTTCCATCATACATCAAAAATATCTTTGAAATTTATATAATCCATTTTTTTTGGGGTGGAAACAAATTAAGCAACGCATAAATCAAACCAGGAAGCAAATGCTTGCCCCAGCAAGAGAAGGAAGTAACATAAAAATATTAATTCCATTATTTTGATCGAGCTCTGTAGATTGAGAATAAGAATCAGCAGTCGCTCTGAATTACAGACAAGACTCGCATCTAACAAAGCTCAGGTAATCGGTGCACTCTATGAAAATGTTCTGATTATCTTAGATCAGAATGTTAGCACTTAATTGCTGACCTGTGTCAAACGAGACAATGATTAACACTTAATTGACAGTCTGTGTCAAATGAGATAGTGATTAACACAAGCCTTACTGTTCAATTGAAAAAAAATATATACGAGGAATGCATTTTTCTCGTGTGGATGTGACAATGGAACTCACAGGTAAAGAAACCTGCCATTTTTAAGAGAAAAATTTCCCTACAAATGTGAAAAGTCCTAACACTTCCATGCATTCACTTACCTCTTCCTCTCGAAACCAACCACTTCAACTGACCTAACATCATAGCATTTTTCATTCCTAGAAATAGCTTAGTAGTATGCACATGTGACTTAAGTAATAAAATAAGGTTCGATTCCTCCTCTACCAATGCCCCCCCAAAAAAAAATCATAGCATTTGAACTCTGAAATAGCAAAAGCAGAAACTCTAGCGTTCATCTCTAAGTGCATACTCTTCAAATATAAATAGGTAAAATGTTCAAAACATTCACTGGAAGCAACTTTGTAATACTTCTTCAAACAATTATTAAATACAGGTAGAAAGTGAAAAAGGCAACCACACAGAATATTTACATTTCAGTGCATCATGGTCTGAACTTTGAACTAAAATTACAACATTTATCATTAACATGGTTTAAATACTCTTGACTCTGACCCCAACTTGTCTATTCAATGGATAAGAATGTAAATAGGATTGTAGTTGATCATCAAACAGACTTGAGAAAGCTATAACTCAGTTATTGTTATCTTATAATTGCACACAAACTTGGGGTGATCAATTCTTACCAGTTAATCCAGCTGAAATAACAAAAAAATGCCATTATCCATGCAACTTTAAGATGCGAAGTCCACAGAACTATTTTCTGTGAACAATCTTGAATACAGAATAGAGAAGTGCTAATAACTCGATACAAAGCATAATAATAACTAAGTTATTTACATACAGAACTGGTTTCCCAATGATAATTGAGCACTGATATCCAAATGAAAAAACTAATCAAGACAGACAAAGTTGAAAATAACAATTATCAATGTAGTAATTCTACACACACGATAAAATAAATAAATAAATAAATAAATTTATATATAGATAATTTGATTAGGAACTCACCTTAAATCTTCATTCTGTTGTGAAAAATAGGAAAGATACTATGAAGAATGGGCAGCATAAATTGCAATTCTGAGCTAGAAAATAACTAAAAACATGTTTGAATCATCTGCTAAAGAATTTATTGAATAATAGCTTCTTGATATCTAAGTAGAGAGTTTAATAGAAGTACAGATTTATAAATATATGGCATGATATTGAAAACAAATATAATGAATATAGAAGCCTAATAAGTACTACCATGAAAGATATATTATTGTGTACAATATTTTACAACTATAATCATACCAAGTAAACTTCAAAGAGGAATTTTTCCAAGAGGAAGCGATAAGCTTTGATCATGGACTCTAAAAGGAAATGTAACCCTCATGACAGGCTTTGATCTACATGTGCAGAAGCGTGATCAAGAAGATGGTAAATCTTGTAATACAATGATGGATTTTTCAAAGAATCATCATAGCAGAAAATTTTATAAATTTGATAATTACAGTGAACAGAGGGTAAGTGTTACCTGCTTCCTGTTATTGTTTGGCCACGCATGTGCATTTCCTTTGATGTTCTGTGAGTTCCTGTCATGTTTCAGTTTTTCCAACAAGTGGAAATATTTCCTTCAGTTAATTTGCTAAATCAGTTACAAATGCTGATATTTCCCTACTTTAACATTTCAGTTTCTAGGAGTTGCAGAAAAGGAGTTAAGAATCCAAAAGTTGATTGGATCACCAGCACCTTAGAAACAAAAAGAAAACATTCTGAAACAAGCAGCATCGGGAATACCTGAATTTGCCTTTGAAGAAACTTAACATACTCTACTGCCTCATCTAACATATCTGCAGTGTTTGTTTGCTGCAAGTATCAAACAAGATAATCCAAAATCAAGTGATTAAAAATTAAATTTTATAAAATAACCATCATATTCACCAAATGAATATGATTCATGTTCAAATAAACAAGAATAGGAAGGAAAAAAAAGGGCACATGAATATGGGATTTTTTTACGATCCGCTTTTGCATCAAAGCTCTCCACCAAATTGAAGATGGAATCATGGAACGAACTTCTGTTATATCAATTATTCATGAAACCAAAACTGGCTTTTATCTAAAACCAAGAATAATAGGATGAGGCAAAATTAACTGGTATAATAATATTAAACAACTTCAACTCAATTTAATCCATCTTCCTACATTCTCTCAGCATGTACAGACCATTCTCATCCAACATCACAAGTTGCGTAACTGAAAGTTTCCATCACAAGCATGCACCGCCAATTTCTTTTTAATGGAAAATAGATTCAATTGCCTAAAAAACAGATCAACCTTCACAACTCCAAATTTAGACTTAATTGATATATTTCACAGGATACCTGCATCAACATTTTCTTGAACCTAAAAACATTCTCCCTTATATGAGCCTCATTATGTAAAAACATTCTCCATTATATTCCTCTCTCTCTCTCTCTCTCTCTCTCTCTCTCTCCTCACACTCTCCAAAAGTAAAAGCTCAAATATTTGCAAATGGGTAAAGATAGTTGTTATCTATCCACGTGATGAAATTTGGTCTCAGGAATGGATGTAACGAGTCACGAGTTCACAGGTTTGTAAGATTTCTCATCAACTTGTTCACATTTCTTTGTTCTTAATTACATAAGTTATTTCCAAAATAATGATTATGTGGAAATTATTTGTAAGAAATTTTTTTTAGTTGCTCGCTCTCCTATTGTAACTCTCATGTTTTGAGATTAAGAGAATGCTGTACCTTGCATACTATAAAATTGGTTTGCAATATATGATTGCTAAGATCTGAGAGCTTTGACGAAACTTAAATTCAAAAAAAGAATAAAGGTTTGCTATGGTAGCAAGCATATTAATAAATTAGAATCGGAAAATGAAGATCCATACTTTTGTAAATATATCATTGGGTGGGCAGGAAAGGACATTGGATTTACTTTTAACTAAGACATGAGCAATGTTTGTAATCATATCTTTGTAAATCACCTATAAGATTCACTCTTTCAGATGTGACCTGTTTGTCCAAAATTGCATTCTTATTTCTAAATTGAAATCTTCTTATTCCTAACCTATTGATAGTATTATGACTTATGTGACAAAACTGCTTTTCTATTTTACCAGGAAAGTGGGGAGGGTTTGGTCCTACCATTAAATGTTTGAAAATTGTTATTCATGCCAATACATGAGATCCAAATTTTTTTTATTCTGTTTAAAATAATTCTAATGTTAGAATTCTATCAGGTTCCATTTGGATAGCTAATCATTTGAAATGATTAAAGCATTTGGAATTTATCATTGTGCTTATTTTTCATGGTTTTCCACTTCAAATTCAAATCCAAATTCACAATAATTTCAAATAACCACCTATCTAAACGAAATCTTAAATTCTATTAGGAATTTAGATAGATGAGAATTCGAAATGAAATCATTGTTTGAACTTGTGCTGGTGTTTTATAAATTTTCACTTGAAACACAAATCTATATATATCTTCATTTATACGTACACGAATCAACCCTAAGTATGATTCAACATAAATGATTTTATAATAAAATCATGTGTTTGGAATAAAATTTGTAATGATATTGATTCATTTGATTTTCCTTGGGAAAAATTGAAAAGTAAAATGAATATCATCATTTGTAAGGAAATAAAGTTACCTTAAATAGGAATATCTTGTGATTTTCAATAATGCGGTTGCATTAAATGATTTTTTTTTTTGGCAAAATCATGGCACTTTTGAGCTAAGCTACATTTCTTCCATACTTGCTTCTTTTTAAATCGACACAAGTGAATGTTAGCAAATATGAGCTTTCCAAAAATGATGATTGGCCAAATTATCAAAATCACTCCCAACCAGTCATAAATTACAATCAAGCAATATTTCCTCTTCTTTACTTGTGCTCCACTTTTTTATTGTTATCCTATTAACAGCTTGTTTGGTTTGGGAGGTAAGGAAGGAGAAAGGTCAATCAAAGAGGGTGGGATATAAGTCCAATCTTTGGTAAATGGACTTTATTAAGGGTGAGGGGTGAGAAAGGGTGAAGTTTAACACCCCCCACCCCTCTTTTATTCTCCAAACCCACTAAATTTCCGCACGCTAGATTGAGGTGTAAGGAGAGGTAAGTGACCCATCAAAAAAACAAAAAATAATGTTTTCCTTTTTTTTTTTTTAAGAATAAAATATTTTATAACTGTAACACTTTACATTAGTTAACCTTCCCCTGATCCTTCCAAACAAGAGAAAGCTAAATTTTTAACTTTCATTCCCTTTTCCTCCTTTTCTTTTAATGAAATCCCTTGTCCTTCCTCTCACCCTGTCCAACCACAGTGTAAAGGCAAAGGTAAAGATAGGAATATGATCTCTGTGTTAAAGAATACAGCACTATACTTTTATTGTTGTGCTTCTTAACATAATGTTAAATCCATGACATTGATCCTTACAGATAAATGACTATTTTTACCATTATAATTTAGTGTTCTTAAAGCTACTTTACTAACTAAGCTCTTCTATCAATTTTTTTTTTTAAAAATAAAAATCTGTCTATTCTAATATCACCACATTGATTACCAACAACTTTGTATTCCCCAATTACTCCGAAATGTACTTTGTCGAAACCTCCTCCAAAGACATTCACCCTCACCCTTGCCAAAGGGGTGAGAATAAGAGGTGAACCCAATTTCAAACCTATGTACATTGACTTTAAAATCCTTTGTAATGCATTTATCTTCCAACTTTCAAATCTCCGAAGTTCAGAATATGAGAATCATTTCATATCTTTAGCTTTCTTTAATAAGTTCTAAGTAAATGATATACAAGTCAACACTCATATAATGATTCCAGCTGAGACACAACCTCCAAATCTCCCTAGTTCAAGATCACAACTTTCATATCTCTCATCATAAGTAAACAAGTTGATAATTATTAAAAGAAAAAAAAAAAGACTATGAAAAGGGATGATGAAGGATAAAGAAAAGGAATGGTACCAAAAAAACAAAAACAAAAACAAACCTTTTGTACTTGCAATGATACATTATAAATGAAATGTAACCATGAAGTGAACTTGACTAAAATAGCTAAATTATGATCAAATAGGCAAAGAACTAAAGTATAATCGAAGTGCAATTTCATGAAGCCTATAATGTATAGTTATATTAAATCCCATTGTATTTTTTTTTAATTTCTTCACTCAACATGTATTGTGCCACTTTTGTTTAAAAAACTTTGTTTGGTCAATTCAAAATTGTCATCATTTTTGTTTGCTTTGACATTGTATCTTTCAAATACACACACACATGTAACTTATTTTCGTCAACCAAATCTTGGTAACAACCCTCTTTAGGTGAACTAAACCTATTGTCTATGAAAGGAAGAAATCTTTCTCTCTCTCCGATCCCATTTTACTAAGACTCTATTTGACATTTTTGACTTTCTTTTGGAAAATGCATTTTTATTCCTTTTTTTTTTTTTTTTTAATTCTTTGGCTACTTTTGGGAAACCATGGTTTGTAGAAAGTTAGAAAATATAGCTTTTCAAAGATGACTTGGTAAGCCGTAAGCCACTAAACACTCTAAAAGCACGCAATTTACTAAGAAAAACCTAACCACAAATGTTGAACGTACACAAAATCTCTAGCTGCTAGCTAGTTATCATGTATATGATAAAAAAATATATTGTAACACTTTTTTTACCTTTAAGTTTACTCCTTTAATACATGAGTAAATTAATTAAGAATTTTTTAGGGAGAGAGAGAATAGTTAGCCCCCAATAAAAGCATAAGAATCATTTACAACTGTTGACTAATTAAGTCAGATTTACATAGAACTAATTAAGAAAACATGGAGTGAAAGAACGTAATTTCATCCATGGCAATTAATGGAAAAATCACTTAATTTCAGCTTTTTCACTAAACTTTAATTAGTAATATAAAATTACTCAATTTATATTTTCTTATTTCAGGTTGAATTTCTGACATGCCACCTCGGCAATTTTTATTTTTATCTAGTCTTACAATTAAAGATAAGTTACAATACTTTTTTTATCTTAGTATTGTAAGATGAGTCATAAAACTTTTTATCTTAGTTAACATAAAAAATTAGCCAAATTTTTGCAAGTATTTGACCAAAGACCTTGTTAATACACAGAATAAAGTCCAATTATTTTTATGTTTCAAACTGAAGTGGCTATGTTGAAATTCAATATTATTTTCTGATTAGGATGAAATTAAGTTTCTTGGTAATGCTTATAGAAACATGTAGATTGGTTGTAAAATGTCAGTCACAAAAATTTTAAGTAGGGGGTCCACTTAAAAAAAAAAAAAGTTCAAGCAAACCATTGATTGACATGTGACGATGATTCTATGTAATTGGTTTTCTACTCCGTAACTCAAAAACAAACACATTCAAAAATTATAATTGTCAAATTAAAAACATAATGATTATAATACTAAAATGCAATCTAAGAATTGAGACTATAATTTGAAAATTGATAAAAATTTATATTTTTTCATATTAATAAATTTTTTTACTAGTTCAAATTTCTAAATATCCAATTAATCATCCGAATTTTGATTTTTAAGTAAAAAAAAAAAGGAGATTAGAGACAAGTTTTGTTCAAATTATATACTCGGGATATCTAAATAAATTGTGTGCAAACTTGCTAATTTAAATTATTAAAAAAATAATGATTCAGTTAAATGAGAAAGAGAGAGAAGATAGACTTGCTAAAAGAAACAATG
Source organism: Aleurites moluccanus (assembly GCA_948193065.1). Lineage (NCBI taxonomy): Eukaryota > Viridiplantae > Streptophyta > Magnoliopsida > Malpighiales > Euphorbiaceae > Aleurites > Aleurites moluccanus. The sequence goes on from CANXYC011343809.1 coordinate 53,753, forward strand.
AACTAGAAGTCTAGAACTAATTTTCTGCTATTGATTGACCAAAACATCAAAGCATTAAATTAATTTCTAACTCTACTGGACTAGAATATAGTGGTAAAAAATAACTCTCAAAGTTAAATACATTTTAAGATGAGAAATCTATAATGTAATTAATTTCCAGTTGTAACTTTTTTCTATCTAGTTTACTTAAAACACATTGTTTAACTAAAGAGAAATACATTGAATTTCACCTCTTTGTTTAGGGACTTAAAAAATGCCATTATACCCCGAATAGTTATTAAAATTCAAGGGGGGCCGGCGCTCCTTGGACCTAATGTGTTTTGTCCCAAATTGTAATAGTGATGGGCATCAGGCATGGTTGAGAGCATAGATTGATGGATCTCCTTAAAGCATGTTAGAGCATCTTTGCATCTAATTATTCATTGTTATTCAAAATTAATGGGTATATTCTCCACCAGATTTTTTCCTCTTTCTCCATTGATTAATGTTATAAAAGAACTGCTTTAAAAAAGAACTTCTTAAGAGATATTAGTGCACCTCTTATGGATGCATGCTTATAAGAATTTGGACTATTTCTCAATTTGGATCTTATTGAAAGGAAAGCTTTCAAGAATAATGTGTAGACTTTTTCATTCAGCTTAATTTGGTTTGGGAACTTAACAAGACACTTTTACATATGCTATTATTACCATCCTTGCACAATGCAAGTTCTGGCAAAGATATACATAGGAAGAATGGAATGATACACAAAAAATGAAATGCAAATAGCGGCATCATAGTTTAGTGTCAACAATCCTATGTTATGGCTCTAACTGACATAAAATGATACGTAAAATAAATTATAAGAATTCATATTCAAAATAGTGAAAATATGGAGCATTGATGAATTCCAAAACTAAAATCTGTAGTACAAAATCATTAATAGGTATAGACACACACACTCACCCCCATGCATAGGAACTGCCCAATAAGATTTCCATTTACCATTGAAAGAAGCATCAGAACAATAAATTACTAAATGTTATGAGTGCTATGAGGTTTAGATCAAACTCACCATTTATTTAGCCAATTAAAATTGACTTTTGTCAATTTCCTATTTGATGGTAAGCTTTTTTCTCTCGTTGGCTAAATCATGTCAACAAATAGGCTAAAGACAATAGCTAGCTATAGGTAGCCTTTTTTTGGTAACAAAAAAGTCGGTCAATTTTTCTTCAAGCATGGCAAAATTAGAAGACCTTAACACACGCAGTTGTGTGACTTGAGAGTGAGAACTAATTTGAGAGCCCATTTTAGCAAAGTTTAATGTTGTAATTCCATTAGCAGTTTTAAGAGTGGTGAGTTTTTTGGGGTATATTTGGGTTTAAGGATTGAGTATTACTCTCCATTCTAAATTTGTACCTCTTTCATTTATTAGTGGATTTCTACTTCTCTTCGCCCGTTGACATAGGCTTATGCCGAACAACTTAAGTTTGTGTTTTCTCTATTTATTTTATTTTGTCATTGCAATTATATTACCCCAAATAAATTTCAGATCAATCTTAAACAACTTAAGAAAAAATGACTAACTTTTTGGTTACCAAAAAAGGCTAACTATAGCTAGTTATTTTCTTTAGCTTACTTTGTTGACATGATTCAACCAATAAGAGAAGGAATCTTACACGCATAGTAAGCTTTTATAAACCATCAAATTGGAAACTGCAAAAAATCAACTTTAATTGGCTAAATAAACGGTGAGTTTGATTTAAAATTCAAAGCACCCATAATAATTCTCCACCTCACTGCAACAAAATTAATAGATGTTTCTCCACTAAGCCCTAAAGGGCTTGTCTCAATTTTGACAAATACTAATCAAGTCCAAACAATACTTGCACTTGCTCACTGAAAGAGATTTAGTAATCATATCAGCTAGATTATCTATACTTCTTCACAATAATATTTTCTTGAGATATAATCACACGAACAAAATGGTACCACACATCAATGTACTTCGTCCTCTCATTATACATTCGATCTTTTGTCAAGTAAATGACACTTTGACTATCATGACACGAACAAAATAGTACCACACATCAATGTACTTCGTCCTCTCATGATACATTTGATCTATTGTTAAGTAAATGATACTTTGATTATCACAATGGACGATAGTCACCTGTTGATTTGAATTAAGTTCACCAGCCAAACCTCTTAATCAAATAACTTTCTTTATAGCCTTAGTTATTGCCATATATTTTCCTTCTATAGTATATAATGCAACAGTAGACTGTAAAGTAGATTTCCAATTGATAATACTACTACCAAGAGCAAACATGTAACCAGTTATGGATCTTCTCCTATCAAGATTATCTGCACAATCTCAATAAACATAACCAACTTATCCTTACTCTTTCCAAATTCCAAACAATAATTAGTAGTGTCGCGTAAGTATTTCACTGTCTACCAACGCTCTTTATCAAGATTAGATATATATCTACTAACAACACTAACTGTATATGAAATGTCAGGACGAGTACAAACCATAGCATACATGACATTAACAATTACACTAGAATAAGAAACATGTGACATATACTCAATATCCATTTCAGACTGTAGTGATAAAGCAATAGAGAGCTTAAAATGGGCAACAAGTAGAATACTTATAGGTTTGGCATTTTTCATGCCAAAGCGCTCTAGAACATTCCACAAATTCATAAGTTGTTTCTTGTGATGATTCAACAAAGTGGTTAGTTGCTATGCAAGAAGAGGTGGAGTATCTCCACAAAAATAAAACTCGAGAATTAGTGAAACTGCCTAAAGACAAGAGGATTATTGGTTGCAAAATGGGTCTTTAGAAAGAAAGAGGGCATTCCAGGGGTTGAAGATGCTAGATATAAGACACGGCTATAAAACACGAACACTCTTTCCTGGTTGGAGAGTCGGAGTCGGATACCGACATGCTTTCGACACGTGTCCGACACACAATCAACGATTTTCGACACTTTGACTAATCCGACAGGTACAGTCAAATGACAGTATTCGTAAATAAAAACTCAATTTATCAACAATTAGTCTACAGATAATAAAAAAAAATGGACTAAATAGATAATAAATAGAAAAACTAAATTGTAATATGGAAAATGATACTATCTATTGATGGATATAGTTTGTTTTATTTATTTTTTTTTTGTTAAATTAATGAATATGAATGATAATATATAATGTATATATTAAAAATATTATTTTATATTCAAATGTGTCTCAACTTATCAAAATCTAATTTTTTTTTTAGAATTAACGTGTTAGAGTGTTGTATCGTGTCGTGTATCGGTATCGATACTTTATAGAGACACGGTATAGCCAAGTTCATGGAATTGACTTTAGTGATATTTTTTTACCTATTGTTAAACATAGCTCTACTGGTGTCTTGCTTGCTTTAGTTGCCATATATGAATTAGAGCTAGAACAATTGAATGCCAAATATACCTTCTTCAATGGTGAGCTTGAGGAGAAAATTTATATGTCACAACCTAAGGATTTTGAAATTGAAGGCAAAGAAGACCAAGTTTGTTGTTGAAGAAATTGTTGTACAATTTGAAAGTCTCCTAGGTAGTGGTATAAGTGGTTTGATTCTTTTATGATTAAGCATGATTGTTCAAGAAGCCAATTTGATGGCTGTGTGTATTTCAAAAAACTTGATGATGACTCATTCATTTGTTTGATACATTATGTTGATGATATACTTATTACTGCTAAGAATATTTTTGAGATCAATAGGTTGAAAGATGAGTTGAGTGGTGAATTTGAGATGAAGGATTTGGGAACATATAAGAAAATTTTAGGGATGGAGATTCAGAGAATCAAAATTGAAAAACTGTTTCTAACTCAGAGGAGTTTCATTGAGAAGATTCTATAACTCTTTGGCATGAAAAATGCCAAACTTATAAATACTTCACTTGCTGTCCATTTCAGGCTCTTTGTTGTTTTATCACCACAGTCTGAAAAAGGTATTGAATATGTATTACATGTTTCTTATTCTAGTATAGTTGGTAGTATCAGGTACTATACTTTGTACTCATCCTGAAATTTCACATGCAGTTAGTTGTTAGTAGATATATGTCTAATCTTGGTAAAGAGCACTGGCAGGCGGTGAAATGAATTTTGAGATACATGGAATTACTAATTATTGTTTAGAGTTGGGAAAAAGTAAGGATAATGTGGTTAATTATGTTGATTCAGATTATGCAGGTGATATTGATAGGAGGAGATTCATTATTAGTTATGTGTTTGCTTTTAGCTGCAGTGTTATCAGTTAAAAAGCTACTTTAAAGTCTACACTTGCATTATCTACTACAGAAACTGAGTATATGGCCATAATTGAGACTATAAAGGAAGCTATTTAGCTGAAAGGTTTGGTGGGTGAACTTGATTCAAATCAACAGGTGACTATCGTACATTGTGATAGTCAAAAGTGCTATTCACTTGATAAAAGATCGAATATTTCATAAAAGGACGAAGCATATTCATGTGAGGTACCATTTTGTTCGTGAGATTATATGTCAAGAAAATGTTATTGCGAAAAAGATTGGTACTGCAGATAATACAACTGTTATGATAACTAAATCTCTTTCAGTGAGAAAGTTCAAGCATTGTTTGGACGTAATTGGTTTTTGTCAATTTTGAGACAAACCCGTTAGGGTTTAATGGAGAAGGTGGAGAAACATCTATTAATTATGTTGCAAGTAGGTTAAGAAAATTCAAATCAAGCTAGATAATTGTTACATTATTCATCTAGCCGATTAAAGTTGACTTTTGACAATTTCCTATTTGATGGTTCATACAAGCTTATTATGCATGTAGGCTTGCTTCTCTCATTGGTTGAATCGTGTTAACAAAGTAGGCTAAAGAAAATAGCTAGCTATAGGTAGCATTTTTTTGGTAACCAACAAGTTGATCATTTTTTCTTCAAGCATGGAAAAATTAGCGACCTTAACACTATATATATATATATATTGAATTGCATTTGTGAATGTATCGCAGTTGTGTGATTTGAGAGTGAGAATTAATCTGAGTGCCCATTTTAGCAAAGTTTAATGCTGTAATTCCATAATCAGTTTCAAGAGTGGTTATTGGGTGTTTTTGGGTTTAAGAGTTGAGTGTTATTCTCCATTCTAAATTTGTACCTCTTTCATTTATTAGTGGATTTCTGCTTCTCTTCGCCTATGGATGTAGACTTAAGTCGAACCAAGTAAATATGTGTCTTCTCTATTTCTTTTATTTTGTCATAGCAATTATATTATCCCAAATAAATTTCAGATCAATCCTAACACTAAAGATCATGAAAGACCTGGTGGCAATCAATTTTTTTTTACTAGTTAAACACTGTTGACACGAAGCAACTCTCACACCAAGTAACTTTCAATTGTCTATTGAATTTTCAAATGGACAAATAATTTAATTACCTTATCCATGTTTGGAACAAGCTCCTGAAGCTTCCTTATTCGGTCACTAATTCGAGTTCTTCGAACCTAATTAAATAGGGAAAAGATAATATATATTAAAAAAAAAAAACTTATTGGGGACTAACAACAAACACTTTGGCTATATATGAAAAATATAACAAATACAATGATTCCAGCTTACTCTTTCTGCAATACTCCGAGGATGTGTAGCACAACCTCGCTTCGCCCGAACTCTACAAGGCACTGAATCCTCTAATAGCTTCTCCATCTCCATTTCTATCAAACTAGACATCCCACCACCAGGTGCCTGTCCACTTTGCTCTCCTTTCTATACCCAACCACAAAAATCAAAATTTAAACTCCACAAATTATCACAAAATAAATTAAATTCTGTCTCTAAATTTGATATTGCACTCACCAACAAAGACGGGTATTTAGCAGAAGGGTGATGCAACTCGGATTCTCTACCCCTTTTACTAGATGGGGAAACATCAATATTTGGTGACATATATTCGTAATTCGAAGGTATTGCAAAGCTAGAAAAATACCCATCACTCCCAATCCCCGAATTTCCAAGAAAATCAGCAGGAGAGCTATTTTGCCTTTGAAAACCAACCGGTTGAAACAAATTTCCCGGTTCAACAGAAGAAGAAGAAGAAGCAAAAGGGACAGAAGAATTTCCACTCGAAGGAGTGTTTGAAACTAGTAACTGAGTCAATGTCTGGTTAGGCTTTAATGGGTCGTCTTCTTCTCCTTCTTCTTCCAAAAGTGCATCTAACCAAGTAACAGGAGCTGAACGAAAACGAGCTAGACCAATCCCAACCCCACTTCGATTTAGTTCACCACCAGCAACACCGCCACCGCCACCGCCACCGCCTGCGCCTCCTCCACTACTAGAAGGTTCCGGTTGCATCTGTGTCTCAGTGAAAAATAGTGCAGAAGCTCTGATGTTTCTTTAATGGCGGAAACAGAAGGGTCGGGTAATTCTATTTTCTTATATACTCAAATAAACTACAACACCTGCGTACATACATCTCATCTGATAATCAAATCTAAACCGTTGGATTTAATAAGATAACAATACAGTCTCACTGATAAATAATAAACGGTGATTAAGTAAAGATAAGGTACGCATTAAGAGAATGGGATAAAGTGAAAGTAGCCCCTGTATGCTTGAGGAGCCGCAACGTCATCGTTTTCTAGATTTGATTACTGTATCCTCATGACGGTTAAAAACCTTATAGAGGTAGTTGGCTAAGTTTGGATCGTGTAATGCACGGTCCAATGAGGAAGAAGTAGGGTGAGGCGGTATTGGAGATTAAGAAGCGCGTGGAAAACAGAGCGTGGAGATTTTTTTATTTTGTTACTTTTGATGGATTGATTTTTATTTATATATATATATAATAATATATATATATTGTACACTTTCTAGAAAAATAGTTGCTTTTTCTGGCAAATTTAAGGAGAGGTGTGAGCAGTGTTGCACTTGCATCCCATCCACAAATCCACATTATAATAATAATAATAATAATAAAAGAAAAGTTAAGGCTAAAAGAGTGTAGAGTGAGATTAAAATGGAGATAAACAGTTTAGATGTTTAGTTTTCTTGTGTATTTCATTTTTTTATTTTATATATTTTATTTTATATATCATATTATATATAAAAAAAATTTAATTATTAAATATTTTAAGAAAACAAATAATGTGACTATGTAAAAATAAAAAATATGTAAAGTATTCGAATTAATGGACTAGTGGGTGTTTTTCTTTTTCTTTTTAAATGTAGTTTAACTAACTTTTTATCAATGCAGATGGTGGAGTTGAGACTTCCATTTATTTTTTATTTTATTCATGTTTAAGCTGAAATCAGCCTTCTTTGTCATTTGTTATTAAAACTATTTATGAATAGAGTAATAGAGTTATAAAAGTTAGGTATGTCGGATCTTTAATTTTCCTTTATGAAATGAAATTCACGATTTAATTTATGAACATATTTAGATTAATATATAATATAAAATACATAAAATTATAAAAAATAAATTTCACGTTTATGTAATACATAAACATGAAATCACTTGAAATAATTAAAAGATAAATCTTGCCTTACATATGTGAGTAAGGCGTAAAGCATTTGTTGGATTCAATAATTTTTCAAAAAATAAATAATATTATTTTTTCTAATATTTTTATTTTGTTGATCACAATTGTTATCTATCATAAAATGTACATTCAAAACTGATATATATATATATATATATATATATATTGTCTTTGTTTTTTATTTGTTATTATAGAAATTTATTTATTTATATTTTTAATTATTATTTAAAATTTTTAAATAATATTTATTGATTTTTTTCTATTTTATTTTTATAATATTAATTATAATATAATAATTTAATTTAAAATAAAATTAATGATATAAAATTAAATAAATTATTTTAAATTTAATTAATAAATATTTTAATATGTGTGTAAAATTTTAAATGGTAAAAAAAAAAAAAAAAAAGGCATAAAGTATATATAAAGGACAAAAGGACGTAAATTATAACAAGTGGTGGCCATTAATAGGGATGATTGTGATAATCCATAGTGAGACAAGGACCGGTGAAAGTGAGGTGATAGTGTTAATGTGATGAATGAAATGTTTTTTTCTATCTTTTTCGAGGAAGATGATTGAAATGGTCATAGGTGTGTTGATATGCTTATTTGATTTAACTATTAATAGTTGTTATTGATATCTTATAATGGGTCAAAATTAATTATTAGTTAATAAATATTAATCGTAAGAAATATATAATAATAATAATTTCTGATTATTTTAATGGTAGATTATTATTAGTTAATAAATATTAGTGATATAGAACATTATAATAATTGATAGTTCTTATTTTTTAATTTATCAAAAATGTTGGAGTAAAAATATAATTAATTAACTTTCAATAATTAAACCAAACACCAATATAACTTGGAGTGGCATTGATAGGTGGCGGAGGGAGAGGTAAAGATGGCGAGACTTGGTGGTTGGCGAGGAGATGGTGATGTGGAAAGATTGCCCCATAATTTGGAGTGGCTGATGCTAGGTGGCGGAGGGAGAGGTAAAGATGATGAGAGTTGGTGGTGGATGAGGAGATTGTGATGTGGGAATATTGGTGGTGTGGTGATTAGGGTTCATCTTGGAAATTTTGAACTGCAAAAATAATATTAAAAAATTTGTTAAGATTCGAAAAATAATTGAATCAAATTAAAATCGAATTAATATAAAGAGATAATATTGAGAAAATTTTGATATTCATTTTAAAAATTGAACTGAATTGAATTATATTCAAATTAATCAAATATCTGAATATTCAAACATATTAACTAATTTATATATATATATAACATATATATATTTTTGTCTTTATATAATTATAAATTTATATTATATGGTCTATATATTATTACTTATACATGTATTTTATTTATATAATTATAAATTTATAATATTTTTATATATATTATAAAATTATATTAAAATTTTTGAATTTCTTAACAGAATGCTAGAATTTCCGAACTAAATTAAACTGAAATATTTAAATATTTGAATTAAAATAATTTTTTTTGAATTATAACTGAATTTTATAGTGTTGAATTTTCGAGACAATTCAGTGTAAATATTTTATTCATTCAGTTCGGGACCAAATATTTTATTTTTAAATTTTCAAAATTTTAATTCAATTCGAAAATTTTCAAATACCCGAATTAAATCGAACGGTGCACCCAGCGGTGATAGCTATCATGCATATCCAAACAAAAATTTTAATCATCTATATGTTATGGTAACCAAATCTTTTGGGGTATTGTGATGCTAATATGTTAAAAAATTAATTAAAAAAAATAGTATGTTTAAATCTATTTTTTTACATAAAAATATTAATTTATTTATTTTATGTTATTTTCACGTCTTAATGTAACTAAAAGTTTTTTTTTTTTTTTTTTTGTGAGGAATCTATATTTATTGTAAAAGATTAACTAAAAAAATTATTTAGAAATTTTTTTCTATGCATCGAGTAATTCTCTAAAATTTTAAAGCTTATATCAATTTTTTTCCGTCTATGTTTATGTAGATACGGATTAAAATTTATATAGATAAATATATATTAATATCTCTTTATTATTATTATTATTATTATTATTATTATTATTATATATTATTTTTTTAAAATTAGCTCATATATAATAAATTTAATATATATATTTTCTTTATATTAATATTTAAAATAATTAAAAAATAATATTTAAAATCAATAAAATAATAACAATAAAAATTTAAATAAAATATCATTTAAATAAAAAGGTATGATCAAAATCCATGTAAAAGAGGACCTATAGAGCTCAATTGGAAATAAAATATAATGTAAAATATATGTAAATTAATACTTGATAAATTAATAATTTATATTATATATTAATTTTTATGGTATTAATTTAGATTAATATATTAAATTAATAATTTTGATAAATTAATAAAATAATAATTTTATGAAAATTAATACATAAGTATATAGTCTAATTCATATTATAAATTAATAATTTACTAATATTATATATATAATAGATTATGATATATATTTTATTAAAATATAATTTTAAAATTATTTAAAATCTAAATAATTATTCTCACTTATATTTTGTTCATTTCATTTAATTAATATTCAATATAGCATATTTTTTTCAATTTATTTAATTAATATTTAATTGATCACATATTTTCTGTTTCATTTAAATTAATTCATATTCGAGTGATTACATATTTTTTTATCTATTTCAATTAATTTATGTTCAATTAATTATATATATTTTGTTTCATTTATTTAATTCATATTAAATTGATTATATGAATGCTAAAATATAATGAGTTATTAGTTGATTAATTATATATTAGTTGAATTATAAATATTTTTTATAAATTAATAAATTATTAATTAATTAATTAATTAATATTTTTTAATAATAAAATTTATGAAACCATATTAATTTAATAGAAATTCTATTATATGTTGAAGCAGAAAATATCTCTAATTCAAATAAAAAAAAGAAAAAAAAGAAAAAATGAACTTTTGAATTTTCAAAACTTCAACTTAACAAAATAGGAAAAACGAAAAAAAAAAAAAAATACCAACTCTTGAAACGACCCAGTTTGTTCCCTTTACTTAAAACTCCCTAGTTTTGCTCTTTTATTGTCAAGCAGGGCTAACATAAGTTGGATTTAAATAGTTGTTATGAAATTGTATATTTTTTATTTATCGGTTTTAAATTAATTTTTTTTTTATAAATTATTATTATTTTATTATAAATTTAAGAAAAAAATTAATAATATATCAGTAATAAAAATTTTAAAATTAATTTAATATTATATAATTTAAAACTTGTTCATTTTATTAATTAATACACCAAGAACTTATTTTTTCTTAAAAATTTAACTTATTTATTTATTTTAGTTAATTTTCATGGATTATATTTTTAAATTATAAATTAATATTAGGTTAAAAAATAATATTGTTCAAATATATTTAATTGTAATAATAATAATAAAATAATATATATATATATATAATTTTGGTTTGATTTGATTTAAAATTGAAGAAAAAATGTTTCAATCGCAAATCAAATAGAACTCTTGGTTTACTCTATTTTCAAATTAAATCAAATTAAATAAATTGTGAAATCATCGATTTTGATTTGATTTGATCAATTTGATTGGTTTGGTTTGGCTTCCACCCCTTATTAGGGATGACAATGTGATGGGGAATACTCGTTCCCCATGGAGATTTGTCCCGAACCGGGTGATAATTTCTCGATTTATCTCCCCATGGAAATGGAGATGAGAAATATTTTTTTTCCGTTAGCATGGACGGGACGGGGACGGAGAGTGTATTCTCCACCCCGTGGGGATCTCCATCCCGTCTATGTGGAGACCCGTTATTATACTTAGTTAATTATTATGTTTATTTAATTATTTTTTATATAAAATTATATTAATTAATAACATATATATATATATATATATATATATATATATATATATATATATATATATATATATATATATATATATATATATAAAAAAAATT